>JBCEWB010179241.1:0-10036 GCA_039654565.1 Peronia peronii
TTAGTTTTTTAACTTTTTTTTTTTTTTTACCTCGGCATGATTCAAAAAAAAAAAAATGAAAAGCATGTTTCCTTTTCTTTCTTTCCTTCTTTTCACTCTCTTTCTTTCTCTCTCTCATTCATTGGAATCGTTCCTAGGTCTCGATATGTCTGACGAAAGAAAGCCGTTTTGGAGGGCTGAAAAACAGAGATCATTTGATATAGATCTGTTTAAAACAACAACAACAACAACAACAACAACAACAACAACAACAACAACAACAACAACAACGAAAATTCAAGATTATGCATTTCTGGGGTAAATTTCACCGGTTTGTCGCATTTACTGCGTTTGATCAGAAAGATTTTTAACAGAAAGACAATTTTACTTTATTCTCTCCCCTCCCCTTTCTTTTTCCGTACCAGGCAAATTTTTAAGTGTGGAAAAAATACTGGCCGTGGAGGAAATCTTAGAGTCCCGGAAATCCACGAGAGAAAACTGTGGGGTTGGATAATCGTATCGGCAACCTGGATCTCTGCTGGCTTAGAAAGCGGGTGTGTAGACCCGGGGCTTTGACTTCGGGGTATCCCGTGTGAGATAGACCCCGGGGTATCAATTTCCCCCCTCGCTTGCGTCTCCCCGACACCAGGTGGGTCCATAAAAACACGCAGTCTCCAACCTGGGGTATGAGATCCAGCAGCCCCCAGAGGTGGTGCTCAGAAAATAAAGAAAGAATAATAAATAATAAAGTCACGCATGTTTTTGATGAAACAGCGTAATGTAAACAAATACTGAGCCGTTTACTTTGATTTTAATTATTTTATTTATTTTTATTTTATTTCATTTTCTTCTCTTTCATTCCAATTTATTTTATTTTTGTCCAGTATCAATTTATCTAAATTTATTTTACTCTCATTTCATTTCATTTTATTGTATCTATTTCATTAAATTTAGTATCATAATATGACATTTTTATTTATTTACATTAACATTTCTTGTTAAATGCTGGCTTGACAGATTGATTACATAATTTTCATCAAAACGTGACACGATTCAGCACCATCCTCTGCATACTGCCTTGTACATTTTCCATCTTTGTCTAAATTAATGTATCTGATTATTTCACTCTATAAAGACTCTTTATTTTCAAAGTGTTTCTAAATCATGCACTGGGTATGTGTGCAGCTTAACATCGGCAATACTTAAATCTTTTATTTTTTCTTTTAATTTAAATTAATTTTTTAAAAGAATTTCTTTCAGACGGGACAAAATGAAATCTGTTTTTGTTTTTTGTTTTTTTTAAATCTGACAAAAATATTTTTCAGACAAGGGCAGTCTTCTGATGACCTGTTTTCACAATAAATAGACAAAGTTGTCTATTAAATCAACGACACAGTCTGGATTCTTCCATCAGAACAGGCCAGCACATGAAAACGAACCGATTTAATCAATTAAAAACCCCTCATATTTTCAGTTTTAGAACTTACTGCGTTTACTTAGAAAAGCATTGGAAATCCTACTCTTTGGAGGGCCATACGGTTTTATTTACTGCCGGTTAAAAAAAAAAATGAAGACGGGATGAAAATGTGATAGGATTTCAGATGGTGTGAGATTTAAGGCAAAGTGTGAACAAATTATTCTGGCTATGCATGAAATAACAGACTTGAATTACTTGGCTGAAGTCGGTTACACATACAAAAAGTTTTGAGAGCAGCCACACAGCTTCAAGAAGGCAAACATACGCGTCTATTGTGAAGTGTGAGCTTGCAGGGCATTTGATTCGCTCACCTTATCCTGGCTCAGACATCTGTCATAAGTTATGCTATCAGACTACGCTGAGAATGCAGATGTTTTGTATTTTTGTTGATTATCTTTCTCGAGGTATCCATTCTTCTTTAAAGATCATCACTTTTACGTTACAGTAGGTGAATACATAAGGGAATAGATAAATGATGAGTAGATGAATGAATGAATAAATGAAAAAATAAATAAGAAAAGAAATAAAGGAATAAGTAAATAAATAGGTGATTGAATAAAATATAAATAAATAATGAATATTTTTCTTTAAATTTAGTAACTAACAAACCACATAAATAAATAAATAAATAAATAAATAAACAAATAAAAAGTTGCAGACTGACTCAATGAACAGTTGTCTCTGAAGTGTCAATGTCTTGCAGATTTTCTACAAAATGATGACGACAACGACGACGACGATGATGATAAGGATGATTTTTTTTTCACGCTGAATAAAAATCAACGAGGTTGGAAAATTTGGATTTTTTATTTATTTATTTGTTTATTTATGGCCCTTTATTTAAATTTTAAATATCGGTTGACAGTCTTTTTATTCTTTAAAGACACTTCAGCAAAATGATGGTGATAATTACGACGATATTTTTGGGACATTTTCATAAAATGATGATGACGATGAAGATGATACGCAATAGCAAAACCCTATAGTTGCACATGATACGATAATGACGATGATGATAATGATGATGCACAGTAGAAAAACATTATAGCTTGCAACATTATCATGTCATATCCGGTAATCAACATTGGGCTTTCTCATGCAACCGAGTCTTTCGATTCTTCGCCGTAATCAAAATAAAACAACCCTATCATTACTCAATCACACTCTTGTTAAAAAAAAAAAAAAAAAATGGGAAGGGGGGGGGGAATGGTTGGAGAATCACATTCATCACAACAAAATAGAACAGCTTTCTGTTATCAGAGATATAAGCGCATGCTTTTTCTTTTTTTTAGCAATAACACCCCCTCCACCATCACCACTATCACCACAACGACAACAACAGCACCAAATAGCCAAGAAGAAGAACAACAATAAATCGTCTCCGATTTGTCATCCGCACACATGGCCTAAATTCCCCAAATTGCCACCGATTTCCAGGAATTCTAGCTATTCACCACAAGCCGATCCCGTCTTTTGAAAGTCAAGCCAAATACAAAATAACATAAATACCAACACATAATTTTCATTTCTCTATCAGGCTGTCTTTTCGGGAAGGCAAGTGTAAGCGAGTCAAAGGATCATATTTTTAGACTGTGCACAGAATGCAATACATTGAAGAAAGTATGCTTGTGTTATCATAATTAGGAAACAGATCAGCTAGTAAATCCTCACACTGTTAGACATTTCTGTTTCTATGATTTTTTGTTCTAAATGCTACACCCTCAAGTGCTTCAGACAATCCGTTAGTTGATCAGACGTTCGGTTGTATTTTGACTTTACAGGCTCCAACTATCCCAAATCGCGATACTCATTCTAACGGTTAAGTAAATCAGATCAATCCTTTAGATGACGATGATGCCAAAGATGTTTTCTGTGTAACTTGCGAAATTAATTTAAGACTATGACAATTATGTGTCGATGTTACTTATGCTCGAGTTGTCTTACTGCTATTGTTAATGTTGCTATTATTATTAAATTGATGCCTGGTATTTTTTCTTTTTTTCTTTCTTTCTTTCTTTTTTTTTCAATTCTGTGAAACAACACATGTTATGAAGGCCATCTGTTTGTGATAATAGTAATAATAAGGTATTATATTTATTATTATAAACAGACGAAGAAGAGAAGGCAAAATATATTCATGTTCATAATATTTAATTATGAAATTGGTAGATATGGATGAGTATACATGTGTTAAAAAATATATGAACCTAGTGGGTTTAAGAATTTTCAGGATTTGTCGTTCTAGATATTTTTCTCGTATTCTTTGTTTGTTTAAATTTACTCCTAAGTTGGCAGTTTTAGTCATGATGTTCAAGACACTTTTATATGAAATAATGATGATAACAACTGTGATACATTTTCAGCAAATTTGTATATCTTATTCTATGGACTGTGATTAATTTCTTTTGATGTTTGGACAGTTACTGGTGGACAGGCAGCCCTGAATTTCAAGGCAAGTCTATCCAGTTATGATAGTAATACCCTAATCTCATTAACTGCCTTCATTGCTCTGATGAAGAATCAACTAGGTTCGAAAATTTGGCTAGTGAAATCAATTTATTCAATTTCTGTCCTACTGAGTTATTCAAATTGTTATTTGCTTCTCTGTGATGTAATTGATTTGTCAGTAGACAGCGGTCTCATAGTTTCAGACTTTTTATAAAATGGTGGTGGTGGCGGTTATGACTGAAGAAAAAGAGGATAATTTTAATTTTATTATTTATCATTTCTGCAGTCCTATTTCAACCCTTTTCCCCAACAGCGCCTTCATAAATCAACTCCTGATGATCGCCCGTTTCTCTGTGTGTAAGTTACACCCCGGGTACTCAACCGACTCTAAAACTCTCTGCCGATAGTCATATTATAGGCCGATGCACCGTTGCTTGCACCCGTCTTGACAAATTTTGACTGATGACTCCCTCTTTCTTCCAGCCTGTGTTTCTCTCTGTCTATCTCTAGGTTTGTTTGTTTTCTTTTGCAGCGTGTCGTTGCACAGGATGGTAAATCTACACCGTAAAAACGACACAGCTGGGGTGTGTAAAATGATAGGATATTAAAGTTTCCAGTGATAGGCCTATTCATTCAGCGCAGGGGTTCTCAAAAGTAGAGTATCTTCAACCAACAGTGGGAGTAGATGTAGAGCGATCTTACTCAGCCAGGGAAACCATGGCCGGGAGGTTAGGAGTCTGCCTATCGATGACAGTGTGAAACATATTGCGGGTTCGAATCGTACTGGGGGATACGAGGGATTAGACCCTGCCTGTTTTATCTTTTTTTTTTTCAGCATGCAGTGACTCGAGCGTTCCCTAACTTCTTCGGTGGGGAAGTCCGAAATCTAAACTTCCCAGAAAAAGCAACTATATTTCGGAGATCCTAATCCTATGTGTATGTCACAGTGGCAGTTAAAAACTGGAAGAAGAGTAGGCAGAAGCGCCGGTATTTGGGCAAAACTTCCAAATTCCAAATCTCTACCCCCCGCCCCTAGAGTTTCTTCCCACCAGATTGGGCATGCACAAAAGCCGAGATAATCTTATTCATTTAAAATTAAAAAGCTGCATATTATAATAATAATAATCTCAAAAATAATAATAGTAATAATAATAATAAAAGCAGCTGATTTTATCTTTTCTTCCAGCCACTTGAAAGTACGGTAGTGATTAAAGACAAAAATAATAAATATAAATATTTTTGTAAGAATACCATGAGACGAACATATTTTCTTAACACCTAACACTGTGAATTTTATATGGTGTGCGTTTCAAAGAGCACTGAAAGGACATTTTTTCCTATGCTTGTTCAATACCCCTTGTGTCTGGCCAAGGGAAGTAATAGAGCTGATCAAAAAACAATCCCCAGTATTGAAAGGGGCAACGCCATGCTCTGATTTTCAGTAGTATAATCTGCACACGTACGAGTTTATAATCTGCTATCATGCTGTCTCTCCGTGTTAATAGGTCAGTGGATTTCCCGTGATAGCGGAAATAGCGTCATCAATTAGTGATATCACTTACTGTGTTTCATTACATCGTACAAAGGCAGCTAGTTCCCAAATGAATTGTACACGTGGATTGGACCCGTTTATTTCATAGGTTTGAGAGACATGAGTTTCATTCGTTGCACATGTTATAGTGATACGGAGATGCTATCTTCATTCACCATTTAGAATTCCACTGTTTTCGCTATGCTTTATTCATTAGACATTGTTTTAATTGCTGGAGATAATTTATCATCTTCTGTGGTCACAAATCACTGTTGACTTCGATTTTCTTTCAGGTAGAAGATTATTTAATTTTTACTTGTAAATTCTCACCAATAGAGATAGCTAGGAATTAACTTCTTAGAAACCATCTGTGTATTTTCACAGAGAATTTTGGTATTCATAGTGTTTGTTTGTTTGTTTTTGTTAAGTCTTTCAATCCTAGGAAAATAGGATTATCTCGGCTATAATTGGCTGCCTGTTTTTTTGGTGAGAATTTTTGTGAGTAGAAATCTGGAATTTGGAAATTTTGCCAAGATGATAACTGACTTTATCACCATTCATGTATGAGGAAATTCAGCATGAACTAACTCCACTGATTCAAATAAGAAGCTTTCTTTCCGCATTTTTTTAAATAATAGAGATTGAAAATTAAGTTACATGTATTCCCTAACTTTGGCTGTTCACTTCTCAAACACAGTTATCTTCCTCCAGTTCTCTCCATCCAGTGCCGAGCACTTTGAGCTTGTACTCTACACACAAGTGTCACGTCTATAGAAATACTCCCTAGCATTATTTTCATTATTATTATCATTTTTTACACCCCCTTACTTGATTATGTTCTCTCTCTCTTTCTCTCTCTCTCTCTCTTTCTCTCTCACTCCCTCCTCTCTTGCCCGCACATTCTTTGACATCGGGATAGGATCAATATGTTTCTACGAAACAAAATGGCCTTATATTGCTTCTCGATAAGAGGGGGAGTGAAGGGGGAGGGGTGGGGGAGGAGAGAGGAATGACAAGGTGAGAGGGACAAGTTCACGGGGTGGGGGAGAGAAGAGGAGATAAGTTCAGGCTGTGCCAGTATTACGCACGGCCCGTTCTCCCCGCCAGGTGCTAAGAGCACTTCAAACTGTTCCCGGTTTTCTGAGGTGTTAAAGTGCAAACAGACGAGGACAAAGTGAGTATCATCAATCATTTCCAGTTCTGAACACAATCGTATATGTTTTTCACATGTGATAAGCAACATAGATGAAAAAGATATGTTCCGTGGACAGGTGGCGATATGAGGGTCCCCATGGCCGTGCAGTTATGCATCTGCTACTCCGCGAAAAGCTCACCTTTTGGACGTCGCGGGCTCGAATTCTGGATCTTACCATCGGGGGATGTTCGGAAAGATTCGTATACTAGACCTACATTTTTTTTTTCAGTGACTCAACAGCCCCCTGGCTTCTTGGGTAGCGAAGCCCAACGTGTAGTCTTCTTGACCAACGACTAATGCATTTTGGAGGTCCCGTCTATAGTTCCGCACGTTAAAGAACCCTTGGCAGTTAAAAACTGAATGAAGAGTACAGGCGGAGATGCCGCTGTTCGGGTAAAATTTCCAAATTCCAAATTTCTGGGCATAATTTTTTTTCTGATAAAAACTACAGCGAGATAGTTCTAGTTTTGTGGGATTGAAAGGCAGCATAATAAAAATAATAATACTAATTTAATAATAATATTAAAAATATAATATGTAAGGAACATAGATACAGAAAGATCTGTTCCATAGACAGGTGACAATGTCAGGAGCCGGGGGTATTAGACCAGGGACGAAGACAAGGCGATTAGTCAGCGAGACTTTGAGCAAGCAGATTGTCTGACATCTGGAACGCTGCTATTAAGTGTGGTGGCCTAGTGGTTGGATCGCCGGCCTCGGGATCAAAACATAGGGGTTCGAACTGTGACATGACTGGTCCCGACATTTTGCTCTTGGGAAAAACAATTTACATACATTTTATAACTCGACTTATATTATGGATATCTGACTAGAGACTTGATTGTAAATGCTGAATCGACTACATATAAATCCCAACGTTTTTAGCCCATCAACATCTTTGACCTTCTGAACCAAAGGTGTGCTAGCTCAGGATGTATTCCTTTCAACTCCTTTTTAGATGATATTATGCGAATGATGGAAACGACTCATTTGAGATAAGACCAGAAATCTGTTGTTTATTATAAGCTTTCTATCTTAATACTGAGTCTGTTTCTGAAGTATTTTTTTCCCCTGTAGCTGAAGCACTGAATGACATTGAGCCAAGTTCTATGGAATATGAGCTATTGTGGAGCGTTTGTGAGAGAAAGGATTGGAGTTAATTACTTAATCAACACCAGCTGCACTTTGACACCATAGATCGGGTGCATCTTAACAACTAAACACATTCGCTAAAAGATAACTGAATTAGCAGGAGATCTTTCAGTCAGCGGAAAAGGTTTCTATAATTTCCCCATTCCGAAATGTCATTGACAAAAACGACAACTGTGTCATAATTAGACAAGAAAGGGGGGAGTAGTCACAGGTACATTGTTTCCAGCCGTAAGCCCGTTCAAAAGTTCTTCGTCCTGCTGTCTTTTCAACACTGATATCAACTGGTTTGTTTTTCTCAAGCCTTTCAGTCCTTAGAAAGTATGATCATCTCTGCTTTAAGAGGCTGCCTGTTTTTGCTGAGAATTTTTGTGGGTAGAAATTTGGAGTTCGGAAGTTTTGCACCGACAGCGACACTCAGCCTATTCTTCATCGATTTTAAACTGCCAAGGGTTCTTTACGTGCGTAACATACACACGGGACATCCGAAATATATTCGCGCTTATCCGAGAAGGTTCCCAACCCAGAAGAAGCCAGGGGGCCGTTGAGTCACTGAAAAAAATGCAGGTTTTCGATCTTCGTGTCCTTCCATCCCCCAATGGCCCCAGTGTCGATCCCGGCCACAATCTCACCGCCGTGAAGATTTCACCATGAAGCAGACGCCAAACCACATAACCAGGGTGACACCTTCTTCCCCCGGTATCAGTAATGTGACTCTTGTTTACAAAATATACCTTACTTCACTGAGAGCAAGAGTTACCTGGCTGGAATGAAAATCTTCAACTGATTTGTCAAAATTCAAATAATTGTAGTCTGGGCTGCCCACGTCACCATCATCCACAATCATTATCAGTATTAACTACCACCAGCTTGACTGCCAGCCAGATTACTTCCCTTTGCCAAGTACAAGAGGTAAAACACAACCATTGTAAAAGAGGAAATAATCGTATTCGTTTTTATGGGAGATCGTTTCGCAGATTATCTGCCCCTCCCAAAAGAGGGATTCGTGTGAGGGGATATCGCTTTGACCAGCCCTATTACTTCCCTTTGCCAGACAAAAGATGTGTTTAGCAAGCAGTGTCAAGAGCAAAAAATCCCTTTACATCTTGTCATTCGTAAGGCTGATCGCCAAAAAATTTGATAAAATTATCACCATAAGAAGAAAACATTCTCTTTACATCATAATTTTTCTGGAATTTTTCATGGCGTATGTTTCAAGCAAAGGGTGCAAAAGTGATTTTTTCCCTCTTTACACTGCTTATTCAATTCCTCTTTTGTCTGGTAAAGGGAAGTAACAGGGCTGAGCACAACGATCTCTCAGTAAATGAAATGTGAAAAAAAAAATTGAAGAAAAAGTCATAATGAAAAATATTTTTATTTATTTGTTTATTTTCTTCTTATCGTCATTTTTCTGTTTCTTTTTTTTTCTGTTGTTGTTAATGTTGTTGTTAAACATGCTGCAAATAACGAGTGCAAATATTTTTACCCATCTTTATAATGCTTGTATTATACAGCATCTACTTGGCAAAGGAAAGTAACCGCATTGGCTAAAAAAAAAAGGACTTAATTTATCAACATCATTATCATCAGTGGTACCAACAACAGTAACTGTAGACTCACATCGCCAGAAATCCCTGATTCATGACCAAAAGCGTCGTTGACATTGTTATATGTTATCTCTTTTATCTTGACCTCATCGTCACCGCCAGGAAGATCACCATCGACGATTTCAGTAGACAAATTTTGCAAAGCCGTGCTACACCCCCGTCAATACATCAGCTGTAATTAGAATTACTCTTGGCTATGTGAGAGAGGGTCACACGGTGCAAAATGGTGCGGCACAAATTGTTGCGGTAACCAGCCGTGTCGATGCGGGACCAAATCTACCATCTACAGATCTAGAGTTAGTGAAATTGTTACGCACTTCGATAAAAAACATTTTTGCTGAAAACTTCTCTTTCCAGAAAACCACCGTTCAGTTCTGAGATTTATCTTTTGCTATTAAGTTCAAGAAGTACATTTTGTAGAAAATGGGGTAATGCAATACATGGACGTTATTTTTCAACAGCTGGAAGGTTATATTAATTATAATCGGTGGCGAATGGAAAAAAAAATAAACTGTACAGATAAAGGGTGTTTTGTCAAAAGTTAGAAGTAGGTTAGAATTGTATTGTTCCCGCGCACGGAAGCGTATACAGTCTTATTGTTGGAGATACTGACTATGACTCGAGGTGAGAGGCGAAGGGGTTTGGCGGGG
>JBCEWB010179252.1:0-16854 GCA_039654565.1 Peronia peronii
GGTAACCAATGTTGCCGATATGAAGCTGGCTATGCGGGCGATTACATCGCCTTATCCACTCCATACATCTTTCTCGTGTTTTGGGCTGTGGAAATCTTTTGGAAGTCACCATTTTCATATCCTCATGATCTTTTCGCCTTAAGTCGCTTTTACTCTCGCAACAAGAGCATGTTTTGTTAACCATCCTCTCAATTCAGTGAGTAGGCTTTGGCCTGATTGTTTCAGCGCGGTACGGTCGGCTAGCCCACCTTCTGAAAATAGACACTGGGGGTTTCACAGAATGCGCTAATCGAGACAAGTCTATTGTAAATTTGTCCTTGTTTACATCATTCTAAAATAGAACGGCACGATGTTGTTTGTCTTTAAAGGTGAATGCATTTAATAGAGCTATTTTGCTAGCGCAAAATTTTATATAGTGCTATGATGTGTTTAAAAATTTAGATGGTGAAGACAGTGACAAGGATCTTACCATTTAATCAGATATGTGCTCAGTACATTTTTTGTTCTGTAAGACTGCTTCGGAAGTTTCAGTGAAAAGATATTTTACTCGGAAAAGATGTCACCTGAATGTCATATTTGTTCAGTCCATGTATTATCATTTCTGCAACAGTTTTTACCAAATAGAAACTAAAAGAGAGAATTAATTCTTTTATGTAGATATCCAATGGCTTTGGGCAACCTGGGAGATTTAGAGGAGATATCACCCACACCAGGACGACCGCCACCACTAGCCATCTTTCAAGAGGCCATAAATTCTGCAAGAGTTCATTACGACAATCATCATGTCTATCCTTACACATACATGGGAGGCTTTTTGTATCGGAAGCGCCGGTACAGAGAAGCGATCAAATGTTGGGCAGAAGCATCAAATGTCATCAGAAAGTAAGTGACCTGTTGTTCAACATCATGACTGTCTTTGGTGAAGTGTCATAGTTCACTACATTCCACCTCCTATGCAAGCTTTTCTTTCATTGTATTCTAGTGTTTTTCATAAAATATAGATTATGTTTTGTATGTCATCAACTCTAGTGCTTAAGGATAGTTGCTATTACAGAATGGCTGATGTTATAAGGGCCCTTGTATGCTCAGGTTGTAATAATAAACCTTATGTTCCACTGGCATACCTACTGATAATACAATTGTCCAATTGAATTAAGTTAATTTATCTACTTTGATTTGTCTTGTTTGCTTGAAGGCACTAGGATTTGCTCTAATTCTGATAGTGGTATCATGGTATTGAGAATGCTTTGTTTCCTGTAAATAAAGATTCACCTTGTGATAGATCCACTCAGTTCTTAATGTTTACATTATGGGACACATTCAGATAGCTGAATCACTCTCATGCAGCAAATCAGTGTAGCACCATTGATTAACAGGCAAGAGGAAGATGGAGTAACTTTATATGCATTTTAATAAAAGATTTGATTGAAGTTTGTGAAGTGCATGGAATCTGCTTTCAACTACCATTTGACCAAGCTTCTCACAGGATACCTAGAAGAGTCCCTTTTTTTTTTTTAAATTCGTTAAATAGGAGTAATGGAGAGAAGGTGGCAGTATGAGGAGACTTGACGGTAATATTTGATTTTTCAATTGGCTGTCATGGGTAGTATGATGACCCAGTATATTATCCTCAAATAATGTCCTGTTGTGTGACACTGGCTATGGCAAATGTAATTCTGATCACTTCTGTAACTTTGCTTCATTTCACTCGTGATCACTAACGAGCCCACCTTAAACCATCTTTCTCTTGCATTCTTTCCATACATAACTTTCCAGTCTTCATGTGTTCCAAGTATCGCTCTCCGATAACAGGATCAAGAACGGACTGTCTTTAGTGGTTGAATCTTGTTCATTAGTTTTGGTGTTTAGATAGTGTATCACCTAGGCTTCCATGTTTTTTTTTAGTTATTCAGATCTGCAGAAAAGAAAACATAAGAAACAACTATGACAAGAAAAGATAAAAACTATGGTAACAATTTTGTTCAGTCTTGATACGTCAATAATTTGTTCTTGATTGGTGTAAGTGCTTATTTGTGGTGACTACTTTGTTTTTCCCCCAGGTTCAATTACACCAGAGAAGATGAAGAAATTTACAAAGAATTCTTAGAAATTGCTAATGAACTCATTCCTAACATTGTCAAGGCAGTGTCATTAAACACTATAGATCGCTATCAGATGAACATTTTGTACAATCCAGAGGTGTATGCAGACATTCTTCGTTTCTATGATGGGATCTGTGAGTGGGAAGAGGGGAGTTCCACTCCTGTGTTACATGTGGGCTGGGCACAACACCTCACCTTCTCCCTCAACAAATTTGACCCTCGAACACGAGCAAAGATTGATGTGGGCAAGGATGAAGAAGACGATGAAGATGAAAGAGAGGAAAATGATGAAAACGGAAATGAGAGCGATGCAAGGTCAAAGGAGCTCAAAGACTCCAAAGTGGATACTGAGCAACCGGTTTCAAAAGTGAAAGATGTGAGCAATCCATTAGAAGTTGTGGTCAATGATCTGAAGAAGGAGGATGCATCTCAGTTTTCACCTTCTCAGTCTAATCTCCTGGGTCAGCGAGTGACAGCTAGAGGTCGGAAAGGTCAGAGGAGAAGAAATTCTAATGCGACAAAAGATCTCAGTCCAAATCTCTCAACAGGAGATTTTGGAAAGAAAGTCAATGGGACTGAGAGCAATCCAGTTGAGGACAAAATAAAATCAACTATTGAAGAGCTTGCATCGAAAGTGGGGCAACAAGAGAGCGGTGACAACGTGGCCCCTAACCCCAACATTACCGCCCTTGCACAGCAGTGCAGTCTCAACATTCTCAACAAAGACTATCTTTTGGGAGCTGGAGAGCCATTCTCCTCATCTCCGGCCACTGTCCCCTCGGAGGAAACGTTCACCACCACAGCCACCACAGGTGGACATTACACTAGTTCAGACTCACGACTTGATGTGGATGAGTTCCTCAGCTCCAAATCAAATGGAACAGCTTTCATTGGCCTCACAATGGACTCGATGTTAAAAGCCGAGAGCCCAGCAGATTTGATGCTGGCTGTGAAACGTGATGACACCACTCGGTCGGCTCCTTTGCCCTCTCCTTCCCCATCCCCTACTGCAGACTTGCTAGCTGGGCTGGGTCCAGTGTCAGTAGAACTGCGAAGTGAGAAAATGAAAGGCTTGAAGAAGATGTTCAAGTCAGCTAAACTGAATGCTAGCGCCATCAAGCTTCAACTTACAGCTCAGTCTCAAGTTCATGTCAAAGACTCACGATTCTTAGAGTTCTGTGAACCTATGGGCTCTGCCAGGAAACGTCCCAGGCGAGAAATTGTATAGCAGCCAGATGAATCTGACAGTGTTGTAAGATATTCAGGAAAAAGAGACAACTTGGATTTACTTTTTAACATATCATTTTGTTGCTTTGACAGTTGATGTCAGGGTTGTTATTTTGAACACTAATGTCTTCTAGGCTGACATTCTGATTTTAACTGGAATTCAGTGGAATAATACTGTTTTATTTTTGAAGGCTAAAAAGAATATTCAGTGGATGTATTTTGTGTGGAGGACACTTTTGCAGGGTGGTTAGTATCTGATATTGGAGGAAAAAAATGTATTAATGTTCAAAGATTTTTGAGCAAAATCGAAGGCCAAGTCATTTCATTTTTACTAAAACAAGCTGAATCCGTTTGTTCTAGGGAGCTGATGTTTCAAATTTGTTATGTTAGTCGTTGTTCCTCAATGCAGATGTTCATAGCATGAAATTATGTCCCTATGTCTATGGAATCAGCTTGATTTTGTATGTGTATACAGATGCATGAAATGCCCACAGATATGAATAATTAACTTGGCTTAGGGAGATATTAAATTAATATCCCCATCACAGCCTGAAAAAAAAAAAAACAAATTGCAAAAAGTTTTGAATTTTGGAATATATGTTTTTTAACTCATTCACTGCTACCGACGAGAATTCTCGCAAGATCAGTTTCCGCATGTGTGCTACCGATAAGAATTCTCGCAAAATACCCAAGCGGTGGTTAGGAAACAAATGCTGGTTAAATATCACATGGTTTGAGCGGAAATCACTCTAGAAATGTTTTTCAGTCTTTGTGGCCTTCTTTGAGTGTATTTGCGGGAATTCTGAGTGCAGTTTGTAAAGTATTTTCGAAGTATGAGGACAACTGTTTATTATCATTTTTTTTCGTTGTTGGGAATCATCAACCTATCAAAATGCTTCTAATACACTGACATAGTGCGGCTTATGCTTGATTCTGATAATGAAGAGAATATTGATTTGTTTGAGTGATAGACTAGATTCTAGATCTAGTGACAGTGAAATGGGCAAAGATTTAGATCTAGATTGTTAGGTAATTTTTTTCCCTTTTTTTTCCTTTTCACCTAAGAAAACCTAAACATAACATTGCACAGCACACAAAAATATATAGTAGCAAGTTACAATATTCATTTACAAGTAATAAGCAGAAAAAATTTTGACAATAGGTCAAAGAAAATTTTGCTTAGCAGTGAATGAGTTAATTTGTCTCTGTATTTGATCTCGAATATGCACACTAATTTTGATTCGTTAAGATTGACTTTAGATCCTACAATCTTTTCCTATTTTTGACAAGATGATGATTATCATATTTGCAAAACTGCTTGAAGAACTGGACTATCCCTATGAGTCAGCGGTGGCATGCCTTCCTGGTCCAAATGTCATTGTTCTCTTTGCTTGTTTTGTGTTCTTGTTTCATTTCATTTAGTAGTTTTTTTTAATGTGCAGGCTACATAACCCACAAGATATTCACTAGCATCATTTAGTCATCTTTTATAATCTACATCGTGATATAGTGTCCACAAAATTTGTTTCAGCACCTTACATAGAATGAGAACTACACATCATATGTCTGTGAATCCACGGCCACAAATACCTCAACATTGATTCATACACACTCTATGAAAAATGTGTAGTTGGGTCTCCAGACTTCTGTGCACTGACATTCTGTATGCAAATTGAGGAAATAATCGGCCGCCATAGATAAGAAATTAACAGCCTAATATTGCTTGATCAAATTTGTAATACTTGTACAATTTTTAAAAAATATGTTTATTACTTTGAAGATGTTGTTTCTTATTATGTTTTGATTTTGCCATGTTAGAACAAAACATGCTGGAGATATGAACATAGATGATCATATACATACCATTTTTCGTGAATTGTCAACAAGATATGCTGGAGGTATCTTGTTGGAACTAGCTGTATTTATCTTGTTGATGTAAATGTTTCATTTTTATCTTCAAGGAAAACTATACACATGCATTTGAATATTGTTGTTACTTATTTGTTGGCTGAGTGTATTTCATGTAGATACAATTTATGTATGCCACACAGTTCACATATTGATGTGCAAGGACAAAAGTCAGATAAAAAAGGCAGGAAACAAAAAAGCTACGACACCAATCAGTATATCTTGTGACGGAATTGCAAGGCCTTCGTGGTCAATATAAGTATCAAATGAAGAGAGGCCTACATTTATAGAATGTACAAAATGTTCAATTGACTGCATAGGATTAAGTTTTACTATCATTAGCTACAGATGAACACATTCCTGAAAGGCTGTGGGTAAAAATATCATTTTAACATATTTGCTCTGTAGGGACTATGAGACAATGATAGTGTAAATTGTTTACTATACTGTTTAATAAAACAAGTTCCTATGGGAATTTATGAAACAGGATTCACATTTAGGACATGTACGGAAGGCATGTCTGCCAAGAAAAAACATACCCTGTAGTTTTAGATTAAAAACATGATAAGTTTTATAATATAAGCTATTTAAAAAAAAAAAAAAAAAAGCTGTATCTCAGCTAATGCATCTCAGTTTTAGTGCATCTCATTTTTTAAAGGATGTTGTTATATGAAAAGCAAATCACTTCACAGAAATGGAAACTAGGAAAAGGACAGACTCCTGGAGCACAGTGTGATCCTCCATGGTACTTTTTGGATAATGATCCTCCTTCACTTACAGATTTCAGGTGAATCAGTGACAGTTGTTTTTTTGTCAAATAAGTCTTGCAGCAAATTTAGCATGTTGAAAGGGTCCAGGATTATGTGAATATTATGTGATGGAGCACAAGAAAAGCTATTTTAGCTTGATGTTCACTGTAAAAAATATTCAATGTAAAAAATATCACATTTTATCCTTACCTCTGCTCTGTTGGCAGGAACATTTTATTGCTGATTTTGTTGTTTGTTGCCATGGAGATGCAGTGTTGGTTTGTTGAACAACCTGCTCCACAACTGGACATTTTTACTTCACTGAACAGCTTTGTGTGGTATAAAAAGCCCGATTGTTATGTTGCTGTTGAATCTCATCATGCATGGTGACAATGTTATTACATGTGGGTTGCTTTTTTTTTGCTTTTTTTTTTAGAGAAGATACACAAATTTTTAATCATGTTTTGACTAGTCATGCCTGTTTCTCTTGGTCAATGTAAAATATGGTAAGCTTGTTTTGTGGACTTTTCAACATCTAGGCTACTGATTCTGTTCAAATAATTCAGCTCGTCTCATTTCCCTTGTTAAAGCTGGAGATTGTGCTTTCTCCTTGACTTATAGGAGACAGAACAACAATTGTTATATTCTTAATAGTAATGATTACAGAGAGCATTTATATACTGCTTATTCCTGTTCAGTATAGGCTCTAAACGCTTTACAATATGTTATTATTCTGACAGACCTAATGAAGACATTCAGACATTTTCAGCTTCCTGGGAAGGATACAAGGTAGCTGCCTGTTAAGCACTCGAATTGGTATCAGTCTAACAATAGCATTCTCTGACATAAGGTACGCATTTTAACCTGAATCGAGTGTCCGGACCTGCATAAAAGATTTTTCTGCATGTATTTTCCAAGAGGGCTAAGACACTTAATCAGGTACCCTTCAGACAATTAACTCTAGGAATGCAGACAGCTGATTTGTATAATGTATGTTATTTGGACATTGATTGTGAAAATGCAAAGTTTAATATACAAGAGCCTTTGCTCAGATTGGCTGTCTGTACTGCAAGAGTTACTGGTTAATATAATTATTATATAAG
Organism: Peronia peronii; assembly: GCA_039654565.1. Classification (NCBI taxonomy): domain Eukaryota; kingdom Metazoa; phylum Mollusca; class Gastropoda; order Systellommatophora; family Onchidiidae; genus Peronia; species Peronia peronii. The sequence continues at coordinate 7,090 of JBCEWB010179252.1, forward strand.
TTATTTTTTGTTCAGGTCATGAAGTCTCACATATCACCACATTCATGTTGTCAGTGATATATGTAGTGTAACTCACAAACTGTAAGTTGAATTTTTAAAACTTGATTTTGAATCAAGTGATTATGTTGCTTGGTGGAGATATGAGAAGTCAGTATTTGAGTGTGGAAGAAATTTAAGCATTGAAACATGAGCACGAGAGTCCACTACATAAAATGTTATTAAATGCACCAAAGTATGCAGTACGTAGGACCAATAAAAACTGAGTAAGTGTGTTATATTATGCTGGGGAGGAGAGATGAGGTAGAGATAAAAGCTCAGAAGAAGACAAAGTGTTTTTCTGTTGATTTTTTTTTAAAAAATGTATTATTTCAACAAAAAAAAAAACAAAAAATACATGTAATTACACAGAAAAGAACATTCCAAGGTAGAACGAGAATAAATATGAGGTAGAGATGAACTTGTCTGAATGATGAAGAAAAAGATCTAAAAATGATATAACAATTTCATATTTATCGGTGGTAGCAACTGCAGATTAGCTGTTATGATATGGTATAGTATCTATACTATAAATCTGCAGCAAAACCCATAAAGGAGTCAAAAATTACTGAATGGATCTGTCTGAAATTTCGCACACAGAATTCTTGCATACAGATCTGTGTTTCTACTCACAGCAATAAAAAAAAAAGCTTATTATACGTGTGTTATTCTAAAAATGCGATAATAATTGATAATAATAAACTTGCAAGGGTGTTTGATTCGAATTGTAGGATGATAGAATGGGAGAGAAGGGTAGTGTGGTGAACTGCAGCCCGCAGGATAACCTCAGCCTGATTTCAACTCAGTTCGGTCATCGACTGGGAAATTCTGGTTTAAGAGAAAATGAATGCGATTTGTACTATTTTGTATGCCCCCTCCTACGCCCCCTTACTTTTACAATGCTAACTTGGTGTTTTTCTTCAAAGTGTTTAAAGTTTGAGCAGTGATATTGTTGTATAGTAACTCTTTTTGCTTCTTGCACTCCTTCTACGTGTATTTTGTTCAGTTTCCTCGGCGCTCCTAAGTTACATTTGCACACAGCTCTTTCTGTTCCCTTCTTTCATTAAACAATATTTGTAGCTGTGTTTCTAAATATCTGTACTTTGTCATCCAACACAAAATTCTTGATTCATTAATCCCCTTCATAGAGCAGGTTTTTGTACTAGTAGAAAGAAATGTTTTGACTCTGTTTCCTTTTAGTTTAACATTTTAGCATTATTTAGAAATAATGGTTTGTGTAAAACTGTGGAGTGTGTATTTTAATTTATATGCAATGGAACCCCTGAGAAGTAAACTCGCTTAAAGTAAACTCGTGGTTAAAGTCAACTTGTTCCGGCGGTCCTGTTTTTTTTTCACTTTATATTTCATTAGTCTTGTTTCTGATAATGTCAGTACCTTCAGAGGTGGTGTTGCTTAATGTCAACTCTAAAATAACCCACGCAGGCCTACTGCAACGGGTAAACTGTGAGTAGAAAGAAAAAAAAAAAGACAGATCGAGAGATGCCTTGTTACGACATATAGCCTGTAAGCCTCTCACTGTATATGCGACTATGAGAAGATGCTTGGCCCTCTTTACTTGTCTCATGTTGGCGGGGATACACAAATACACACCCACACAGCAGTTCCACATTCGGCTCTCCTTCCCTTCTTGTGGGCATTGGCGAGCCCGCGGACACACACCAGGGTGGTCAGTACACACAGACAACTGACCACCTTGATAAACACATTCACACTACTTCGAGTGACACACAGTCCATGCATGGCCCTCTTCGCTTGCTCATGTTGGCAACAATACACAAACACCTACCCACACTCGGCTACGGCTCAGCTCTCTTTGCCAAATTTGTTGACACACACACACAAAGACAGTGGAGACAGGAATTGGGCCCGATTTCAGTCACAATAAAGTCACGTCTTTAGATAAGTTCATTCCTACTCCTGTATTTTGCGCTCGCCGTGACTAGACCTGGTCAACCTTTCATCGTCAACTCCATGATCAGAGCGTCTGAGAAAAAGTACAACGTTCTCAGTCTGGATACAAAATTGAAATTCTTAAAAATATTGACTCAAGGCAACATACTATTACTAGTAGCTTAGTTGTTAGAGGGGAAAGCTCTGCTCGAGTTTTTGTTTTTTTGGAGATAAGAGTCTGAATGCATAATCCAATTTAATGTACAACACATATTTTGACTCCCCTTGCCTACCAGAGATTGTGTTACCTGAAAATGGATAATGTCAACTTGCTGAAAATAAACACTTCTCTCAGTCCCGAGAGGTTGACTTTAAGTGGATTCCACTGAAGTTGACCAGTGTACAGTATATCTCAAACTGAAAGCATTTAAAAGCTCTGGATAGTAAAGTTGGAAACCCTTGTGGATTTGACATCTCTTGTCTGTGTTGATGTTCTTATTGAGGCTAAGCCATTTCTTACCGGTGCTCATACACTCACATACAAAACCCATGATATGTCCATCCTGAAACATTATTGTTCTGACAATCCCTCTGGGAGCAGCTTGTGCATTGTGAGCTAAGGCCAAAAATGTTATGTCAGTGATTTCTGTTTTGAGATGATTATTATTATTATTATTTATGTTTTTCTTTTGCAGCAGGACTACTGATACTAGAACTGATCAAAAAATCTCACTTCGACACCCAGACAACCCCTTCTGATAACTCTCTATATAGAGAGTCAGTTTAATATCTAGTGAAGCAAAGGGAACAAAAAAGAAAAGAAAATATAGATGCAATGGAATGAGCTATAGATCATATGTAACAGTAGTATAGTTGTGGATTATATAAACATGTAGGTTTATAAGATTCAGCAATCACACTAACATGAAACAAGGTATGAGTGACTTTAATTAATCTATTTCTGTCGTGTTCATTTTACAAATGAATGCAATAAACATAGATTTTGTAAAAATTAACAGTTGCAAATTCTCACTGGGAAGTCAAGTTATGGATAAGGACTGGGAAATATTCCTTCTTTTTCTGTTGTCAACACATTGATTTTGCATATGAATCAGCAAAGATTTTTGGACAGATAAATTATTCAGCAGATAAATCAGGTAATTTATTTTTTCATTATATATGTGACTGAAATTCATTTATCCAGTGAAGACTATATCCAGTTATTTCAAATTACTTATTTTTCAAGAAGTAAAGGAGAGAGCCACTGATAATTCCTGTATGGACAGCACATCTTGACATTAGTTGACAGTATGGTGACAGGGTAAACAGTGGCCAAACACCTGAGATCATGGGATCAAAGCCAAGTCAAATCTCAGGTGTGCTAGAACTACATCTTGATTTATAATTGCAGGATCTGTCAAAAGTCCACATCCTCACTATAAAGCTTATCAGCTGAGTTTATCATGATGTGGATTGAAGTTTATAAAATACTACATAATCGTTTGACGAGGATCTGTTAGAATGTTAAAATACTATGTTTATATCCACGGGTAAGCCATCACATTATGCACAATCCTTCTCCTGTCTCCCATTCCAAGTATTGATAATTCAGCTGTGATCTGTGCAAGTTAACCAGGAAAAATCAACCAATCAAGTACTTATGAAGTTTGATCTAGCTTTGACAGTGACTGCTCATACTAAACAGTGTTTCACACTATTGGAATTTTTACCACTGAACAATATGTTGTTGTTTTTTTACAATAATATATCCACATTGATTTCTTTGTCATGCTCCATTGTCATTGGTAGGAAAACTCAGGTGGAACGAGACAGGTGACGGTCTTCAGAGGAAGAGTGGGTTCTTTCATTAGATTTTTCAGCCTTTAACTTCTAGCCCACTTGTGCCAGACAGCATACACTTTCCTATAGAGAAGGCCAATGCAGCTGTTGTTTTGATTATATATGACACTAAATGCAATATACAACTACAGAAGTTGTTTAGTGATAAACATGTATGTAGTCTTGAACAGAGGGCTTACTTGATCAGCCTTTTCACGTGTAAATGTGTCTTAACGTGTTTGGCACAATATAGCCGAGATCGTGCTGATGTGCCATTAAACCCCAACACAAACAAACTAACAAACATGGTTTAGTGAGAAGATTTGAGAGGCTCAGCCTGACCTATTTTGTAATAGTAATGGTCATGATCAGACACTGTCCAATTTTCTGTATTATCAGTTCTCATCTTAGCAATAGCATGTTGGGAAGGGATATCAAACAATGATGATGCCCAGATATGCGACCTTGTGTGCACTTGATTGCAGCATCTGCAGTCCACTCATTGTTCACTATAGACAATGGAGAGACTGTCATCCTTTAGCATGATTGAAAATTGCAAGGAGAAATTGTGATAGCTTTTAACCATTTTGCTACATAGAATTTACTGCAAATTTGTCATTTAAGGAAACAACTGAATTTGTCATACATGGCTTACTGCAGATTTGTCATGTCTTAAGGAAACAACTGAATTTGTCATACATGATGTTATTTTGCAATTTTAAAAGTAGATTTATGATGCAATGTGAAAATCAGTTGTTATGAAAGGGTCTAAATGATGTATATATTCATATGCATGATGCTCTAGAGAAACCTGTCAATTGTCAAATGAAAATAAAGCCTTGAATTCGCATTTTTTTTCACCAGCACCTTCGAGTACTCACTGTTTCCTGTATTCATCATATATAGTCAGGAAGTACCGCTAATTCAAACTATAAATTTTTTAAAGAGTTTGCTGATATCACCATTTGGCTTTAGAGGTATGAATTTAACTGAAAAATAGAAATTTTAATTATCCAATGGATAGCATTTTATGTTTTGGAAATAAATTATGTTTTGTTCAGAAACATGCATGTATTATGCAACTTTTAGAAACCACTTTTATTAGTCTTTGGCAAAACAAGATTGTTTCAGGTTGGACTGAAGGGCAATACATTTGTTTTCTCCATTTATTTCTGCAAACTTAAAATATCATAAAGATTGTTGTGGTACAATGGTCTCCGTCTAAGAACCCGGTCATCGGGAGACAAAAAAATGCGGGTTCTTAGGCGGATTGAAAAATTACGCAACTCGTCTGACCACAGATTGTCTTCACTACTATGATTAGTTGATCGTTACTGTTAGTTAAAGATTTATCTTTGCGAATAAGTACAGCCTTCTTCCCTGTGTTTATGTTATAATTAGGTCTAGCAATTCCTGATCTTTTTTAGTGTATAATTACATCAATACTGTCCAGCACTTAAACGCCATAAGAGTTTTCACATAATGGTATCATTGTTGAAAACAAGATATTGCTATCCTAAGCTGTGGATAATCGCAGGAATGACTCCCAAAACAGATGACCAGCTAGGAGGCTAAACTTACTCCTCCTTATCCACAAAGCCAATCACAGGTGCTGCCCCACGTGTTGCCAAACAAAGAAATGGTTATGTATTAGTCAACAACGTGGCCTGATTATGCAGTCATACATCAACCATCACTTCCATTCCTGTGTCTCCCTGTTCTCTCCACCCCTGTCCCCATTTTACCGCACATCTAGCATTGTGCGTTTCTCTCAAGTGGACAGTATGATGTGGAATTGTATCATAAGTACTCGGGTGTCTTGGCCGGACACCGGGCTCTTAGGCAGATTTTTTTATTTAGGGACGCCCGGAACAGGTTCTTAGAGGGTAAATTATAGAGGAAAAATTCTGTTTTGCAGCAGAGGCGGGTTCTTAGGTGGACCGGGCTCTTAGGCGGAGGGTTCTTAAGCAGAGACCACTGTAGTATGAAATCTGAAAATACTACTTGCCATAAGTTTTCTTATTACTACATGGCTGTATGACCAGACAGCTAGATCTAGAACCACCAGTGCTTAAGGAGGGTCATCTGTATTGGCCAGTTTTGGGTCAAAATGTCAATTTTTGTGTTTTTTGTACATCTAGAAAGAGTTATCATTTCTATACCACATAATAGATCCAGAATGTTCCTGTGACCAAAAATTTATTTATAGCAGACTTCTTTATGCATGGGGAGTGCTCAAAATTCAGCAAAAGTCCCTGTTAAAATGAGGGAAAAGATGGTATTGCCAGCTCTTTTATTCTGCCCATGTTGATATCAGCAACTGCTGAATTCGACATGGATCTTGTGATGTTTTCTGCTGTTGAAACAAAAAAAATCGCTGGATTTTGGGTAGGGGATATAATCACTGGACTTTGGTTGGGGCGCTGACTTGTTCGGATTCAGTGAAATGGAAGGAAAGAAATGTCTCTACAAAAGTACAAAAATATATTAGCTCATCAAATAGCAAAGATAGGTGCCAAGGCCATATTTGAGACTCAAGAATAAGCCTTTATTCAGGAGGTATTCAAGAGAGAGAGCTTCAGATTTCATAGCCCATGGTTATTGCAATGTCCTTTTTGCCAAACAGTCGAGTTTTGTGCCTATTGAAAGTTTTCAGTGTGTTTTACGGTAAAAAATTTCGTTTTTTGTTTTTTCTCTCAAAACCTTTTTTCCCCTTATTTTTGTACCTCCAAAGTTAACAACATATTTTCATCATATTTTGCATACATACTTTCCTTGACATAATAAAAAAAAAAGTGACTTAGGCTTTTTATTTTCTCTCTTACTTTTTGATAAAAAAAAAATGTAATTAGTAGAAATGTCAATTTTGTAAATATGTGAAATGTGGAATTTTCAAAAATTCATAAAAAAGTAACAACTATCAATGAAATTTCAATTTCATCCTGTTGCTTTTTGGATATTATTATTAGATGTTAGAAATGACATGCAAAGTTTGGAACAATTTGGTATGGTAGTAACAGATTAGATACAAGACAAAGTCCAAGATGGCATATATTTCCATGGTAACCAGACATGCTAGCAAGTTTTGAAGGACATATTCTGAATCAGACAAACGTGAATTACACATGCATACAATAAAATGATCTGAGGTCAAAGGCAAAAAAACAATTTTTTGGTGCCACATGCCCTGTTCCCACCATTAAAAACAGCCGCAAACGCATGTGTTCTGCAATACATAATATGCATTAGATCTGGTACTTTCAGTTTTTAGTATTTCAAACACATATCAAAAAAACTATGCTGTAGTGGGGGTATTATGCCCATAGTAAGAGTGTAGGGATACAGAAATAGACATCCAGACCATGCTGACACACAGACACATCAGTTGTCATGACTTGGAATATGTGGGCCAAAGTAGAGAAGACCAAGACAAATACAAGTAGTCGTTGACTCACGACTTATGCGACTTACAACTGATCGACTTTATGACCGTCTGGTCGGCAGGCATCACTCTCGCTTGCCAGACGGTGGAAAAGTATAGTGTGCGACAGTTTCGGCGCCCCAGTGGCAGCATCCTGCCCATGTTTTTGCACATGATGATCTGGACTATAGTATGCACTGTTTGACTTAAACCCTTAAAGATATAAAAATTTAAAGAAAGATAAAAACAGTGTCTAAAGAACGAAAACAAAATGATGAGGGCTCAAAGTGATAAGAATTTAAAAGTGGCTGGAGTTTTTTACAATTTAAGGTTAAAATAAGTGATAAACCTCACTTCTTCTGTCCTCAGTATCTTAGCAATAATTTTTGCTCAGGGAAAAACTTGTCCCTTCCACCCTTTCCAATTATTTCCTACTATGTTTGTCTGCTTTCATTAGGGTTTATGCGTCTGTCAGGACGAACAAGGCTTTTGTATGCTTAGCACATGAGAAAACATTTACAATTTTAAAGAATTTCAAAGGATGCACATACATTATCATGCATTATATATACATGTACTTTGGATGATCAAAGATTGTAAAGGGGGGTAGGCTATCAAATAAAGAATATGTGTAAACATGCTGTTTTCCATGTAACCCACCATATGTTCACAAATTCATACATGTATTTTCAAGTTGATGGTTTAAATTCTTGATATAGGCCTAGGTGATGCAAGAAGCGCAGGATAGTGTTTGGCCTCAAAGATCCTTTGAAATAGTGCTGAAATTCACATACATGTAGCATGTGTAAGTGGCAATTGTTCTGTCTCATTTTGATTTTCAGACAATCAGTTTCGTTTAACTCTGCACAAGATAGAAATCTGTGGAGAAGAAAAGGCAAGTGTGTCATTTTCACCATTTGTAAATTGTAAATATATGTAATGCTTTAGAGAAACCTGTTGAATGGTGACGATGTGCAATTTTCAGTTTAAATCAATTTTAATGTTCATCTTCAAAGTTTGATATTGTCATGCATTTGAGGATTTATTTAAATCTTGCAGTGGTTTGTCCATACTTTTGTATAAATCTGTAAAATATTGAGTACTTACAACAGCCTTTTAGTTTAAAGAAATGAGTGCCAAAGTTTAGGTTCATTTACCTTACCATCCAACAGGCTTCTTTAGAGCGCTTTACATTTGTCATATACATGTATATACCAACATAATGATCCCTACTTGAAAGAGTTGCTCATAGCTTTGAAATAGTTCAATTGTCTTGCAATCAGTCAGAATGTGTTGTAAGTTGCTGGACTGGAATAGAGAGAGAAGCCATGGGTTGAATGTGATCAAAGTCTAATATCAATGTTTCTCTACTGCAGAAACTGAAAGGACGTTCATCTGTGAATAAGAAAAGACATGTATTGCTGTTATCGGCACATTATAGTTAGATCAGGATGTTTATGAGATGAATATCTAGATTTATGTGTTTGTTTTCGCCCATTTTTCTCACAATACAAATCTTCCTGGTTACAGTCAAGCTAGCTCAAAGTTTTTGACATCACTTGGAAGTGTATGAAATAGGTTTCATGTAATAGTACCTCAGCTGGATAGAAAATTAACATACAACTCCATTTTGACTGGTTGTGATTCATTTAGTTCTTTGTTAATGTTATACATGTATTTTGTTGCATATCAGAGGAGCTAAATTTTACATGATAATTTTATTGTTTATTATTGCTGCTTTCTGTTGCTTTTTTTTTCCAAGTTTGTCAATTTACACATATAGAACTGCATGAATATGTATATCAAGACTTAAAAGTAAACATACAAAACACATGTGTTGATCATGGTGTAATAAAATCTGTCCAAACATTACAAGTTGCCATTGTATCCATTTCACTAGTCCATTCCAAATGTTTATAATTTTATTTTGAATGAACATGGTTTCAGTGGTTGTGTTCTTTTTGTATGACATGTAAGTTGCTTTTTTTTCTTTTAATGCTTTCTCATGCATTTTATCACTGTAACCCACTTTGAGCTGCTTGCTTTTTTTTTTTTTTGTTTTATCATGTGTTTGTGTCTCTGTGTGTGGGGCGTGTGTATGTGTGTTTATAGTGTAATGTGGCCAGCTGTTCTGTTGTGTGGATGAGAGAGAGTGTATGTGTGTGCTTATAGTGTAGAGTGGCGAGCTGTTGTATACGGCTCAAGTGAAAGGAAACTTTGCCTGATTGTCTCTAGGCCTTATGAAGTGATACTAGCAGTAATTATTGAAAGATAATGATGAAAATATTTGTTTTAAAAAAAAAAACACTCTTACATTTATATGCATACAATATTTGTAATGCTGAGGAATTGGCTGACAGACATAGGGATAGGTGTTTGAAATACGTAAATGAAAATGGATAGTGACATATTGTTGATATATTCATATAGTCTTATTGCATAGAAGTATAAAACTTTTTAAGAAAAATGAAAAATCAGGTTTGGGGATCAAATAGAGTGGAAGGACAAAAAAAAAGGGGGGGGGGGGGGGGGGGACTGATAATCCCTAGAATTTGCTT
>JBCEWB010179253.1:0-10035 GCA_039654565.1 Peronia peronii
AGTTTCATATTGAAAATTGTGAGCTTTAAGTTGACGATAAAGCTATTTTAGATCTAGGTTGGCAATCAATGATGAATTCATCGAAACTAAACATGTTAAAATGTAAAACGCTGCAATTCAGAAGGACACTGATTTGTGAAGTTGATGAAGGTTTACTGAAAAAGTCGGATATCTGCAGAAAGTATGGCGTTCCAAACTCCACATTGTCTTGAAGAATTTTTTTTAAAAAAATCACAAATGACATAACAGCTACATAACCATTCATTTTATATGTATGTACACCTACAACAACAAGAACAATGAAAATGAAAATGGAGTGGCCTTAAGACATAAGGTCGCGATGCGGACACTCTTCAATCAGGGGAAGTAATTCAATAATTTAACTTGCATCCCTGTTTCAATTCAGCCTCTTCGGATACAACAAACTAGCGATAGAACGAAAATGATGTCCATTCCCCGGAAATTTCGTTCTAACCATGTTTGAGTGTATTTAAGCTATGGTTTTTTCACGAAACATTACAATCACTTAAGCTTAGTACCGTCGAAAAGAACTCATTCTTGCATTCCTTAACATAAAGGGGTAATGTACTGAAGAGACAGCCCTATTTTCCCACCACAGCGCAGCACCCACGAGGTAACCTGATACTTGTGACCCCGCTTGTGGTTTCGGGCCAAGCCCAGCGCAACTAAAGTGCCGCCGTTGTGATGCAGATTATGTCCCAACTGAGTCATTTTTGTCCTTTTTCAACGAACTCACAGGTGGACTGTCAAGCATAAAAATTATGGCCAAAGAAAGACAAATTGTTGGGGATCCATGTGTTGTGGATCTCAGAGTCAACCGTTACGTCAAGGAAGATAACCAAAGTCAGCTTTGAAGGCAACTTTGGAGCCTTCTTTGTAGATCATATCTGTAGCCAGTTGCATCGATACAAGCCAGAACAAATGGAAACTGGACTCTGCATATGATTTTTCCGTACAATCGGTTGTTTTACTTTGTCTTGTAATTTCTGAAGTCTGAGGACCAAAGTGATTTCCTTATTTTAAAAGATATAATGATGATGTGTCATTAATTCAGAACGTCATTGTAAAATACTATTATTTTGCACTCTTCAGGTTTAAGAACATGTAATTTTTATAATTTAAGTATTTGTTGGCCATCAGGAGTGAAATTCATAGGACAATATATTGAGAACAGCCTGTTTGCGCATAACATAATCATTACATAAGTACTAAATCTTTTGTGGATGTTCCTGTCCTTCCTTCATGTACTTTCGACATTCCTGAACACAATGTATAGATGAATCATTTCAGTACGATGCAGTTACCAGTTACGACTAGTCCGCAGTTTAGGTGTGATGTTGATTAAAAAATTATGTTTTTCATGTTAATTCATGGTAATAATCAATATTTATCGTGTGAAGGGTAATCCTGACAAAAGTTTTTATGGTACTGTCTTATTGCGAGCATCAAATGTTGGAATGGTTTTATTTTATTTATCATAAATGAGCTTTTTATGGTATCTAGTACTTTTTTAGTGCACAGAATTTCATTTGAAAGGTACTGCAGTAGGCTACTTTGAAATTTAGGAATCAGGCTTCAAGCGAAAGCAGCATCTAATCGTTTAATGTAAACATTGTTTCAGAAAACAGTTCATCGTGTTTCCTGTCTTATGTTTTTGCTCTTGTATCATTGTTGGCATTGTTAGAATCAACTTTTACATACAAAAAAATAATACTTTTATTTGGAGAAATTTGTTTCTGAATTTTTTTTGTTGATTGAGCAATACTTAAATGACAATTACAAGGGCCAATAACACATAACTCCAAGTGCTGTCATTTAAACCAAGTTTGCGTAAGCACTACTCATCTACACTACTCATCATAAATTCATATATGGTGTAACATTAACTTCTCTAAAAAACGATACATCTATGTCTGTAAAATTACTATCCAATATAAAAGTACGTTTTTATGAATATTTATCATATTACAAGTTCAGTATTCACACTTGGAATAGATTTAATCAATTTTTTTGCCACTCCGGAAAAATTGGCCAAAATCATGATATGTGAAACTGGCTCTTTAGCGACGATATATGTATGTATAAGGTGCATTTATATATATGAAGGGTTGCGTGACAAAACAATTAAGCGCCAAATCAATAAAAGTTTGCAACCTTAAGGTGATAGATTAGAGAACCATGGACATGCATGTTCAATTACATTTTCGCAAAACGCATGGTATCCACCTCTTTTCAATGGTCAAAAGTTTGGTCTTTGAGACAAAATGCATTATCAGCCCAGCAGTTTTTTTGACAGTATGCCTTATATGCCTGGAAAGCCTGCAGCAGCCAATCAGGAAACAGCTAACCTCCATCCACACCTCCGACTTGTACATACGCTGTTCATGAAGGCGAGAGATTCACTTTTGAATGTTATCACTTCAAATCGTTGTTTGATCCTCATTCAAGATGAATATATTTTACCATTCCTTTGACGATGTCCAATTAGTAAAAGATAGTTGGAGAAAAAGGACCAATAAGAAAGAACCTGCTCATTAAAAATCAACGCGAACACAGCATTGTTTTGGGGGAAAGGTCTTACAGACTGCATGTGAATATTCAAGCAAGTAAGATGTTGGGCGGAATGCCTCACAGCTGCTAGGCTGGCCTTGAATAAAAAAAAAAAAAGATTCTCTTTTTATGCAACTGCGAAACTAGGCATTTCATTAAATCTCTGCTGATTCAAACCTTACAAAAAAATGAAAAATGTAAGCCATCAGATTCATAATTCTCCATCTAGGTCTACATTAAATTGTGGAAAACGTTTGTATTCAAGTGTAATAACCAGTCGTGATTGTAAATAAAAATAAAAATATCCTTGATGGGGTTAATCTAGCTAATTGTTCATTAAATTTATTATCAGCACCGGATTTCTTAATTAACCAATTTGAAACTGAAAAGTATTAGAATATTGTATTTTATATACTGTGTTTAATCTGTATTTTTTTTTCCAGTTCATTTTTAAGCTTGAGGCTATGTTCATTTTTAATTAGCTTTACTCCTCAATGGCTAATGCACTACAAACAAAGATTATTTTGGATCATTAAGGATTGATGTATGCAAGATGCCTCTTTAGCTATCACCTAAGGAATAATAATGTTTAAAAAAAGAACGGCTAAAATTGACAAATTTCTGACACTGTGATACATTTTTTTATTTCACTTCCTTTATTATACCTTTTATTGTCATTCTAAATCATTTGGTTTTTTCAGAGTCAGTGTTTGCCATGTAAAAACTTTTTTGAAGGAGATAATGCACTTTGTGAAGCATGCCTGCTGTGGATATAATGCAATCTGTGAAATAATGTATGAAAAACAGTGCTCTAGATCCTGGAATAATTCACTTTTATTTTCTTGTATTTCATTTCTAAAATACCCTTGATGTCTGTTCTAGATGAAGCCTCAATAGAATGTCCAGCACTTAAGTGTGATGTGGTTTTTGAAAAACCTCATTTTTCTCAGTTTGCATTTTTTGGGTATAATGTGTTTTGTCATGCAACCCTTCACAAATATACATGTATATATATACATATATACATATACATGACTCATCACAACTGTTTGATCCACAAACTACACCGGGCAGTTTCAAGCAAATGGGGCAGAAAGGTCAAGGGGTCAAATGGTCGAATTTTGGATATTTGTACCAACCAATTCTTTAAGCATCACTGCATCATGTAAACATATCAAAATATGGAATTAAACTCGAAAACTAGGTAAAAATCACTTTTAAACATATAGGGTTGCTAAGGAGATATAATGCAAAACTTTGAAAGCGACTTTCTCAGAATTTTGATTTCTTTCAACAGCCGCGTGCAATAGCTTTAGATGCTCATAACTCCTTCAAATAAAGTCATTGAGCAATGAAACTAGTGTCAAAGGATAGCTGAGAGATCACTCTTTCACAATGTATCAATAACTCAATTTGCCCAAAATGTATCTTGTGGATCCGAACCGTCATGATGCATCACATTATATATATATATATATATATATATATATTTATGTTTTGAAGTATAAATATATAAAATTATATCTTAGAAATTAATAGTATAAGTGCCGTAATTACTGAAAAAGGTTACAAACATTATGTTGCTGTGCAATTTTAGAAGCATTGTGCAGATTTCTGGAGAGGCTTTGGATACCTTTGCTTAATTTTTTTGCTTGCTAATGATTTTCTTCCATTTACATTTACAGTAGCATTTCCTAGGCCTAACTTATTTGCAATAGTGTTAGAACATAGTTAATATTATCAGTTCTTGTTTTTCCATCACGTATTTGAACTGTGATTATCAAGTACCAAACATAGGATGAATTTTTTATCTCAGTTTTTGTAAGTTGTACGATAACTGTACTCAAAAGAAGACAAGTTATTGCTTTCGCTGTTGAGGGGGACATAATATGTTTCTCTATAATATGTCCAAATGTGTCAGAGTAAGATAAGAAATAGCAGTGAAAAAAGGACTTTATATTGTTTTCTTTTACTTTTACATGCTTTTATAATCTCTGTTCCTACTATCAATAAGAATCTCAATACATTTTCACTTTGTATTCCAAGTACAATGTCAGGTCGCAGAATGCGTGATGCAGTATATGAGGTATGTCTTTTTAGTCCTCTAGAATCCAGAGTAGTTTTTAAAACAAAATGAAAGTACTATCCTTGGAGATAGGAATTTCTATACTTTCACTATAACTTTGTGCTGAGAGAATACTGATTTGCATTAAAGATTTGTGCTCTGAAATTGTTTTCTCATATTCTCAGCTTTCAGTTTGTTGACACCAGTCCTAACCTAGTGCCAAATATGTCACTTTGGGCTGGAGAGGGTTGATTTCTCATGTCTTTCTGTGCTAAATTATTCCATTTTGAAATATGTACATAAACGTTGCATAAAAAAAAACGAAGCAATATTTGTCTACACCATATTGACTTGTCTCAGATCTCAGAAATAATTGACAATGTAGAAAGAGAGCATAGTAATGAGTTATAATGGACAGATTGCAGAATATGTGCTTACGTATAGAACAGCACCTATTTTTTTCAGTTTTCAGGTATTTTATTAACTGTTATACGATGTAAATTATTGTAAGACTTATACATATTTTGAATATCAGTTCTTGACTCGCAGAACTTTCTAAAATAAAGTTTTGTCAGGAACATTCATGTAGGTTAAAGCCATTTGGCATATTTTCTTTTCCAGACTCTTGTGAGAGGTGGATTTCCAATCCAGACATTCGTGGTCATAGCAGGACTGGCTAATGAATATGCAGATTACATTACAACATTTGAAGAATACCAGGTGAAATAGTTTGGTTTAAAAAAGAAGTGAATTCAATTTGTCATATATCTGTAGATAGTTAGATTTGTTATTGGATTTCTTTTCTAAATTCTTTTCTTTTCTTCCACTTTTCAAATTCTACCCCTTTCTTGTGTGTCTTACCCCTTAGTCCTATATCTTATTTCTCTCTTCTTTTGGTTTAAGTTCCTGTTTTTTTTATGGAAATAAAGTTATTCATAGATAGGGTGTTGGCAAGTTTATCTTGAGATTACAACATTTTTGTGTTTTAAAGCTTGAACTGGAAAGAAAATCTTAGTCTGCATTTCTGTAGGAAAAACAGAAATGGAAGATTCAGTCAAGTGTTATATTATTAATTTTATATATTAGATGTATTCTCACAGGAAAAAAATTGTATTGCTGAAGTGAAGTTTGGTCCCAGCTAAAATGTGTCTTGGCTAGAAAATAAAGGAACAACACTATGACATGCTTTTCATTATAGATTTTAACATGAGTAGTTCTGCATGACACATAAGATATATCCAAAGAATGTCATGTCCAGTCACATTCTGTTTGGATGAAAATGTGCAGAAATGAACTTTCAGACTGGTCATGAGAAGGGTTAATAACTGACAACAATTGATTTTAGTACATTTAGTTCCTCATAGATGATTGTTTACTAACAACAGAAGATTTTGCTTTTATAGTGCTGTGATCCGAGAAAAATGCCATTTTCAGTGCCAAAAAATGCCACAAAATGCTGCAGAAAATGTCCAAAAAGTGCAACTCACGAATTACAACAGATTTTTTATAATGTTTTCAGATAATAATCTGCACAGCCCATTAGCGAGCATATATAATAGGTCTAATTATAGGTAAAAGGATTAGTAATTAAGTGAACACTATTATTACTATTAAACAAAACAGGCACTACTGTCATGGATAATCTCGAGATCCTCGCGCCATAATTATAATACAAACATGACAAATACAAGATCAATGGATAGGGCGAAAACCTGATGTCACTGCATTTATCAAAGGTCACGATGAATGAAGTTGATATAGCTGAACACCTTTTGTTGTACTTCAGCCTGCCAAACCACCATACTCATGCAAAAGTTAAACAATTTAACTTTTTAAGTCCCATGTGGTTAAGTCTATTCAGCCAGTCACATAAGATTCCAAAAAGGGTGTACTAATAATGATTAAAAACAGAAAAGGAGGTATTGGTTGTCAAACATCTATAGGATTCCGAAAATGGTACATGTATTTAACATTCACATTATCTTGATTCAAATTATGTTCTGCTGGATCATCAAGTGAGCATTTTAAATTGGCCATATATTTTGCAGTATCTTTATGTGGAGCAAGAACAGATTTTCTTTCATGATTTAATACTAAATTGCAAGGAATGCAAAATAGGTAATTTGCCTCCCAAGACGTGCGTCCACTCCTCATACTCAGCATGTTGCTGGTTCAGTCCACTTTTACAAGTTTGTTTTGGTGTGTTGATGAATTGCTCCATTTCTTCTCAATTAGATCTAGGCTCTAAACATTTTTCAACTATTAACCAATTCTGTCACTAAATCTAGAACTGATGACCAGATCTAGATTCTATACCTTAGTCCCAGCGACAAATAAGCTATGCACCAAAGAAAGAGCAAATCACACAGTGGTCCTCTTTGTTGCAACCAATTTTTCATTCCTCAATACATCACTGATTTTTACTTGGATGGGTAGCCATTGCATCAGCCCAGTAGGCTTTTTCAGGGCTATATCTTCATACTGGCTATGTCAGGCAGGCCGAGAGTTGAATTTCTTTGCTGGAAGCCTTCCTCTCTTAAGTGTTTTCCCATTACCCTTTCTTCTATAGTCCCTCTCCATAGCAGTAGGCCTAAATTCAGATCTAAATTTTGTAGATCTATATCAGTTGAGGACATGAAGCCAGGTTTGATCATTGTCACTTCTCGATCTCGATATCTCAGAGTCCGGTTCTGGCTCACTCACATATTCTGACCCAGAATCATCATATTCGTCATCTTCAGTCCCAGCGAAATTTTTTTTTAAAAAAGGGATATACAACAGCATTTCTCATACATTCTGGTGGATTTTTTGAAGATCTAGACGTCTGCTAGGTGATTTTTTACGTTCTGACTTTATTAAGTGCTATAGGCTATTTAGAGATTGACTGTAGTAGCAGCAGTAAAGAAACCAGTAGAGTTGTTTATTTTGTTTTCATGCCAGGTAAGAAAAGTCTGCCAAATTAAAAAAAATCTCAAAATCAAAAATGAATTTCTTTTGACTTCCATAATTAAAATATACAAAAATGCGAAAAAATGGCAAAAATGCCCGAAAAAAGTGCGGCAATCCTGCGGCAAGTAAGTAAAAATGCGGCCGCATGATATGCATTGCAGCCGCATTTTTCTCGGATCACAGATAGTGGGTTTGAAAACTCCATTAATGCAATGAGCTGAAAGATTTGTAGCAACTCTGAAGTATTATGGTGATATGATAAGAACTTATACACCATTATGACAATTATCTAGCCTAAAGCATGACTGTAAGCAATGTCACATGTCTAGACTTTTGAATTGTAATCACAGATTCAGAGGTATGAAGGTGCATCAACAATTTATGGACCTCACACACTTGAAGCGTACATTCAGGCATACAGACAGCTGGCAACAGAATTGGCTCAGGTGAATAAAATGTAGATCATAAGTGAGCATTTGCTAGTACAGTGGTCTCCGCCTAAGAATCTGCTACCTAAGACCCCGGTCTGTCTAAGAGCCCATCTCTAGTGTGAAACAGAATTTTGTCTCTATAATTTACCCCTCTAAGAACCTGCTCCCAAATAAAAAATCGCCTAAGAGCCAGGTGTCAGGCTAAGACACACGAGTACTCATGATGTAATTTTATGTCACCTGAGAGAAATGCATAGTGCATGTGCAGTGAAATGGGGAGGAGGTAGAGAGAATAGGGATATAAGGAGGGAAATTGATGCTTGATGTATGATTGCATAATCAGGCCACCCAGTGGACTAGCTCGTAACCATTCCTTTGAAACACGTGAGGCACTGCCGATGATTGCCTCTGTGTATAAGCAGGAATATGTCTCCTGACTCCACTTTGGTCAGTCAGATTAATTTTGAACACTGGAGGAACTCATTTGATTATCTTTAGGGTAACATAGCAATATCATGTTTTCATCTAAAATGATATTGCACATGGAATTCACTCCATGTGCGTTATTGATGAATTATACACCAAGAAAGGTTAGAAATTGTTAGATATACTCAGAAAACACAGACAGCGGATCAAGCTGTTTTTATTGATGAAGACAAACTTTTAACTGATCTGTGGTCTGTACTTTTTGTGGCCGCAAATGGCAAATTTGTGGCAGCAAATTTTGGCCTATTCGCAAATTTTTGCCAAAATTTTGCAAACGATATTTTAAAAAAAATTTTTGCTCACAAAAACAAAAAAAAACTGGCAATCAAGTACTGGAACTGGAAAAAAAAGCTCAGAAAAAAGTAAACACAGTGCGAATCTCAATATCAGGCTGTGTTCTCGATTTAAATCCATCATCATCTTGATTTCTAGGGCTAGATCTAGTTTAAGATGGATAAATTCGTAACACAAAAGGATGATAAAGCACACGGCCCAAAAACGCTGTGGTGAGTTTCGGATGTAGACATAAGTAAGCGGAGGCAAATATTTCTGCACACCGTGCAACATTGTACTAGACCACACACAAAAATCATCAGTGGAAATCCATTCCAAAACATCAAAGCACAAGAATTCGCTTAAATCTGAGCCCAATGCAAAGAGGCAACGAACGATAGATATGGACACTGAAAGAGAGAATCATGAGCAGAGTGCATAGCCACACCTTCATCCACAGTAGCACAAGGTGAGTAAGTTAGAAAAAAATTGATGATAAATCTAGATCTAGTACTACGGGCTGAATATTCCCTCAATGATAATTTTCTGGTATATTGCGAAGAATCTGCATGACTCTGTGCCCCTGTGTATATGTTCCAGCTGGTTGCTGGACATAGCAAATATTTTTATAAAAAGTCTGTCTCAGTTTATCAGTTGCCAGCATGACCTGAAATATTAATTGTTACATATATAATCACTTCACTATAAAACTATTATACATTATTAAATGTGTTGCTTGAAAATGAAATGTTATTTGTCTACAAAAACATATCCTATTCGAGAGATCTTTAAATGCTCAGATCGCTTTATAAGAGTTTCTAAGATTGAACAGAACATCAGTTCCAGCTGCTTTATCTTGAATAGACTGTTGATATTTATAGCCTTAATGATTTGAATGATTGAAAAACCAGAAGCCTTCTTCAGCCTCTCTTTTCTTCTTGGTGGGATTACTTCATCCCTCTGAGTTGGTTCCATTCAGCAACGGTAGAGCTCTTGACACTTTAAATGGAATAAATAATAGCAATACATTTTCAAAGTAAAGTCTCATGACTCAGTAACTTCTTAGTAGTGTACATGAACAAAAACTGTAAATATTTCTAAACTTGCTGATCATTTGATACAGATACATACTTTGTGAAGATAGACTCCACTTGCACTTCATGATAGGCCTATTATATAGATAGATCTCTATATATAGTGTTTTATATATATATATATATATATATATATATATATATATATATATATATATACCGAAAA
>JBCEWB010179264.1:0-10035 GCA_039654565.1 Peronia peronii
TGACTGACCGAATGCCTGCAAGTGGAAGTGTGTATAGTGTATGACTGAAAAGACAAAGGCCAAGCCATCCTCTGATACAGTTTACACTGTATGGAGTCTTTCAGCTTTCTAGGGGGTGGTAATCTCAGCTAAATCCTCTGATACCGTGGTTGTGTGGCTATAGATAACGACGAAATCGTAATAGCCTCACACATACACATAATAGGTGTCACTCTCTCACGGTACACATACTCGATTGGGGACACGAGCGACGGGTGAGGTGTGAAACCGGGGACGGTACGTGCATTATTTTTCTACACGCTTGCGCCTCAGGCCTTACCCTCAGTTTCATACTGCTGGGCATTACAGCACATTGCGGGTGCCGGTACTTGACTCGCTCACGGACGATTTCTTTGTCGGGGCTTGTTGTGTCATATTGCTGGGCAGTGCAGCACATTGCAGGTACCGGTAGGCCTACTTGACGCCTTCAGGGATGATTTGTTTGTCGGAAGGAATTGGTCCGGTACCTGAGCTTGGTCTTGGTTACGTTAATATGAAAGAAAAGTGTGATCAGGGAAACGAAAACCATTCGTTATAAGCGTAGTTTTCGCAT
The DNA here is from genome assembly GCA_039654565.1 of Peronia peronii. NCBI lineage: Eukaryota > Metazoa > Mollusca > Gastropoda > Systellommatophora > Onchidiidae > Peronia > Peronia peronii. The sequence continues at coordinate 593 of JBCEWB010179264.1, forward strand.
CAGCCCATCGTTTTATTTACATAGTAAAAAAAACGTTCCCAAAGATTCTTTCTTAATAACGCAAGTTTAGTTTTAAGTGTTTTCTTAATAACCATGTTAGAGTGTAGTTAAAATCATTTTTGAAAGAGAATTTATTGGAACATGTATTTGTAAGCAGCTTTCAGTAAATTTCATCATTACTCAAACACCTTATCTGTTATAATGCTATATATTTTCACTTCAAAGGTAGAAGCAACATGGTTCATATTCTTCTTAACAAAGAAACAGATCACTATGTCTTACATCATCATATCCCATTGTACAGTTTCCTGTCTCACCACCCCCATGCATTAAGCTGTCTCTCTTTCTGAAGGCATCTGAAAACACATTCATTAAAGAGCATAGAGTTGAAATTTGAACTGAAAAATGTACTGTACATTTTGTATATCACAGACAGAAAAATTATATGGCTTACATTAGTCATTCTTCAAAAGCTTCTACCATCAAATGGTCTCAGCTACAGTGTGAAATTAATATTTAAAAGCATGCATAATAAGACAAAAGAATGTGAGTAGAAGTATCAACTTCATGAACAGTAAGAAAAAAAAACAAAAAAATACTTGCCATAATTTGATTACTCATAAGAATCTGAAGTGTATAGCAAATCTGCACTTAACTCTTTGAGAGTCAATATTCTGTCAAACAAGCTTTAAAAACCAATCAATTGTCTATATTCAGTGCATATCATGTGAACAGTATGAGTTGAATGTGACAAAAATGGTCTGGTACTGGTCTTGATATGACAGAAATTAAAAGAACATTCGTCTTTGAATGAGAAAATATGATAATGGCTCTTATGGGCAGATTATAAATATCAGGATGTTGAAAAGTGAATATATAGATTTATATGTTAGACGGTTAATTTTTGCTTTTTCTTTCCATTTTAGCCAGTGCTGAAGCCATTCTCTCTGTCTTTTCAATTTGCAATATCTCTGGCTACAGTCAAGCTAGCTCAAAACTTTTCTTCTTCACATGAAAGCATATGAATTAAGGTTCTACCTAATAGTAATGACTCAGTTTGATGGAAAACAGACATAGGACTTATACTGAGGGCTGCGAAATATTTTATCATCTGAGACTCTTTTGATAGCTCTAAGTGTTCAGATTCATGACAATAGAAATGACACTATTTTCAGTTCTATGCATTTCATCTCATAAAACAGAAATTTTCAAGAACTTAAATCGTAATTGTTTTAGTATGCAATCACAAAAAAAACAAAAAAAACACAAAAAAGCAAACTTAAAAATATTTATTTATCTTATATCATAACTCATAATGACCACTGCTGATTTTGTAGTTACCTTAACAATGATATCACTTTTTCTTTTTTTTTTTGGCCAGTGGTACAATGAAGAAGCCAACTGTAGGTATTGCACTTTATATGGACATATATCTGTATCCACATATAAAAAACATCTATTGCATTGATATAGCTATATAATGGGTCACCTGGTTCACATGCTCCCAAGGTCGTGTCCTTGTATTTGCAAGCCAGTAAATAATTGTTTTGCCCTCACTATGTGGTTATACTTTTTTTTATTTGTCTGTGCTTTCTCAGGGCGATACCTATCCATTTTGTGTTTTCTTTGTTTAATAATAAATGCAATTAAGTCAACAACACTAACCTGTGTAAGCTCTGAGCCTGACAGATAAAGCAACAAAGTCATCAAACGCTATGATACACCGACCATTAGGGGGCACAACTCGAGAATAACGTTTGAGGATTGTCTCAAGTGTCTCTGGCTGGATTTGGTAACCTGTTGACCAGCGTGATGATGAGCAAAGTATGATTCTACTATATTTAATATAATAATCTGGGTCCTAAGAATGGTAAGAATAATGTCAAATCTAAATTTCTGACTACAAACAATTTAAAGTGTACAAAATATAAAATACTGATCAGTGTTCACAAAAATAGTTAAAAAATAAAATGCTGCAAATTCTGTTTTCTCCATTGCTGAGAAATGCATAAATTCAAACCACTACTAAGCTTAGCAGATACTTTTTTGCAAAAGGATTTTCTTTCTGGAAATCTGGACCTATTTTAGCTACTATGGATTTTTTTTCAAGGGAAATAGCTGAAGCATAAACTTCATGAAATAACTGATGTCTCCCTCACATTTTTAAGACATACAAGTTAATATGACTCTATTCTTTTCATAATTGTTTTGAAATTAAATACATCCCTGATGTTGTCATACTATATGAAGAAAGATGCAAGAAACTTTGCAACACCTTGATGTACCCTACATCAATATAATTATAAGACATCCTGTGACAAGACAATACAAGGGGAGATAAGATAGGGCACAACACACAAAGAAAAATGTGATGTTTATGACACACAGCCTTAAAGTATTTCCATTAAATAGATTTCTGACACATTAAAGGTAGCATTTCTGATACAAAATCTACCATTGCACCTCAGGCATTTTTATTAAAAATTAAAACTGACAAAGATCTGGCTTCTGATTATACATGAATTATATTAGTGCCCAACAACATTATTTTACTTCTTGCAGGTTTGACTTACCAAACAACTGCCTGATCACTCGGATGAGTTCTGCTGAGTCAATGAAACCAGAACGATCAACATCATGCTGACAAAAAACTTTGAACCATGCGACAAGGCATTGCTGGAGCTCTAGAAACTCATTCCACTGCATGAAGCCATCCTGTGAGCGCTACCGCATTGTTAAGGAATGGTATCGCAGATTTCCTCTGTATGTATGGCCAAATAAACAGACTATCTGGTTTTCCTGTAACATCTGAGCATAATGTATCTGATGACAAAGTTTGATTATGAAATAGGCTCCAATGAATCAAACTGCAAATTGGATTTGGGTTTTTTTTGCTTTTAATTATGTCCAGTTCTCCTTAAATTGTTTTGCTTTTTATCTTGGATTTTGGATACTCTAAAAAGGCTATGTTTGAAATCTATCTCCTCTGCCAAATATCGATGGAACTCAGTGAAACTTAGCTTATTGAGTGGCATACTGTGTAAAAAGTTACATATTTCCAACTCTTCACATACAAAAAAAAAGTTTGAGAAATTGTTGAAAATACTATGTAGCGGCAAAAACCTATTTTTCTCCAAAACTTACAATCAGACTGGGACTAGTATATAAACATTTTTTGGGCTTGTTGTGAAAATTTTGTATGCAAAATTTAGGTACAATCAATCCAGAAAATAAAAGAGTAGATGGCAAAATAGTGACAAAAATTCAGGTTTTGAGAAAAATTGACTTGGAGCTTTTTTCATTTGGCTTTCAACCTCAAAACAACCTTTTCGCAGGTACTAGCTCTCTCTCCATAACTTTTGTGTCTTTTCAAACCTTTTGCTGGCTTTCTGTTTATATCTTTTCTCAAATTTTGGTCCCTACCCTCGATGATTATTGGGATTCCCAGGAAGTCATTTTGGAGTTCATGAGGCCTATATGTGGCCTCCATATCTTTCTGTGTCAAAATCAAGAATGTCTTGATTTTTGCTATAGCACATAGCCATAACTGTTCTCTGAAGCAGCAGAAATGAAAGAGAATTTCACTCTTTACAGGAGATAGATGTTCACTTTAGAGCACCTAATGAAAGCTTACTCTATTCTACATGATCGTGAGTCTATTTAGTCTCAGAGTGGTCATGCAATGTCCATCCCTGGCTACATATTTGCTAGTGAGTTCATAACCAAGTGTTTTATTTACCCTTTGGCAGTATCCAATGAAATTTTGATGATCTATCGCTACAAGCAGCAAGCAGAAGGAGTCAAATCATAACTGACAGAGGGCCAGGCTATCCGTTAAATGATTATGAGTCAAATACTTTAGAGTGGACATATCCACTTTTAATACTATTTTGATATCTGCAGAACTATAAAGAGAAAACTAAAACCCAAAATCGAATTTTGTTTAGCAAAAACTTATTTCGGAATGTGCCCTTCACCCATCTTTCCTCACACTCCCTCCCCCTTATTTCAGAATGTGCCCCTCCTCCCTCACACTGCCCCCCCCCCCCTCATTAAATTTAGAATTGCGACCCAGCCTAAGGGCTAAACATCCTACAGTGCACACTGCCAAGCTTGTCAATCTGGATCATCGGTGCCAGTGCTTAAAGCCAGAGTGTTTGTTTTGACTATAGAGACTCCGCCTTGGCTTTGGAGTGACACAACGCAAGCCTACCTCAACCCTCTTACTGACAAATGTCTTTCTCTAATCCCTCTCCTCACTCCACCCTTTCTTCACATATAATAACATTTGAAAGGAGCCAGTGGTAGGAGAAGGGGTTGTACTCACAAAGACATGTCAATTTCATATTTTGTCATGATTTCTCAATGCTTGAGCAGGGACCTTTTAAGCTTTAAATTCAGATTCAGACTTAGCATGTTCAAAATAGAGGAAAACTGTGGAAAATTTTTCTGCTTTGTGTCTGGTTGTCATGACAACACCATCACATTTGATTTTATGTCTTGAAATTTAGCTATTTTCAAGCCTACAACTCCTAGAATACTGAATGTAATCATTTGAAATTTGTCCATTAATTACATAATTCTCTATATATGACAATATGCATTTGTCTTTATTTTAAGATCATACAATGTCTATTATAAATTTTTGAAATATGCATGCTGACAGATGTGTATATTTCTCAATTTTCCACCAAATATCCAATTTTCCCTCGAAAATGTGAACAAAACTCAGAAAAATGGATGCATATTATTGAAACACATGTGGGGAATATCTTTCAAAAATATGAAGTCAGAAATAAATAGTCCTAGGGAAAACAATGAAAAATACATTTTGAGAAAATCACTATTGAATTTTTTAAAATATACATTCTTCTAATGATGATGTTTCCAAAGTGTTTTGGGGCAAAAAGCAGATGTTTCTCATATCAGAAGAGATCAAGGTGTCTAAAAATAACAAAAACCCAGTTTCTATATTTTCACCTCAAAAAATAATTTTCAGGACCCGAACCTCCCGCCCCTCCTAAGAGGAAAGGTCAATTGCTAGTTGCTGGAATGATGACAGTAACAATGGGCATACTACAGTGATGCGCGCAGTGACACAACTGCAACTTCAACAATGCATCATTAGGTTTCTGTGCACTTCTGCACACAGCAACTCATGCATCTACCTGGCCTTTAGTGGAGTTTTCTTGTTGTAATGCGACTGAAATCAACTCCAAACTGCAGAAGTGCTTTTTGAGAGATTTTTAGGCTGAATATGTAATAAACAGATTTTCATAACAGCTACACTTTAAAATGAAAACTGTTTGTCCGGAGAGGATAGAGAAACAATTGAGGCAACATCATTGTGATGAAAATGAAATACATTCTGTGATACCTGGCCAAATTTGATTTTATTTGTACGGTTGAAATAGACTGATCAATCTCCTGAATTCTCCCACAGAATGCTAGAATGAAAACTTGGGGGTTAACTATACAATAATTTCAGATCACAGTGCTTTAAAGATGAACAACTTTTCTCAGGAAATCACAAAGGATACATCCAACATTGCAATCATGATGCTGAGGAAAAAGGATATAGACATAAAATAATGATTTGAAAGACATAATACATGAACTATATGTTACATAAATGAAATACTATTTTAAATCATTCCTCTCACACAGTAATAATTTCAACACACTATTCTCTTTTTTTTTTTTTTAATAGAAATTGATAATGTGAATGTTGCTCACAATATATATTTCTTTTACAATCATCATTCCATTTTTTGTATTGTTTTTTCTCCACACTAAGAGTGTTGTTGGCACTAATATCTGGACTACAAGTAATTCCCTTTAAACCTCTCGGTAATCCATTAGATTCCATCACTATTCTTTAAAAAGAAAATGTAAATGCTGTAAGCTCCCAACAACGAAGAAGTGATAATTTGATTCAGATGAACTCTTACCTGCACATTTCTCTGCTCCAGTTAACTGTAAGAAAGATGAATAAACATATTTAATTCATTTTTTTAATGAAGAATGAAGCAATTGTTTGCGCAGTTCTACTCTTGATAGTCTAAGACTCTGTTATTCCACAAATTTAACTCCCAGGACATCTTATATCTTTGCATTATAAAGATTTTGAGTAATAATAGACTATATATTAAGTTCTTGATTAAATAGCATTTTTGACTGCAATATTGACTGCTAAAACAACTTTCATGTGATGAATATTGTAATAATACTACATTATGGCCAAGACATCATAATAAAGCTGCCACATCATAATTACTATGATCTTAATATTATCTCACACCATCCTATGCTACAAAATATCATATGTTGTTAGTTTATGGAATTCACTATCATAAGAGACAAGTTTAGTAATGCACTTCAGTAACAAAATGGGTTGACCATGATGATTAATATTTACTTACGGCGATAAAAATTACGAATGCTGGATGTATTATTCAAAACATTCATCAGATCCTCTGCTTGAATAGCATTTCTCATCTGCAATAAATGATTAACCAATGGCATGTATACTAATGATTATAATGGTGATGGCACTTCTGATAGATTTCAACATAATTTTTTTGACATATTTGTTGTTTTGTTCAAATAATGTATAGAAGCAGTTACCGGCTGATGGTTCTGTCTTGAATTCAAGATGAAACATAACTTCAATATGGGTGTTCGTGATAGAAACAATAAAGAATTATCCATTTATTAATTTGGTTATGCCTATTTAAATACACTACTGAAGTTTTTGGACTTGAAAATGAAATCAGAGGAAATTTATCTTTCCAGCAGAAATAATAAAGTAAAGCCATATTAATAGAGACTTATAATTCACAATAAAAAAATAATCCTGAATTGAACATTTTACCGCATTTTCTGGATTTTTCTGCATTTCTTGTGCAAAAACCATTTCTAGATCACTTGGCTGTCTGAACTGGTATGCCTAGAAAAGTCAAGTATATTAAAGTGTTAACATGGATGGGAAAAGAACTTGTTGATTTAAAGAATAAATTTGTCTTTCTTGAACAAGGATGGACTTTTTATAATTATATGGTGAGTTATAAAGAAAAGAATAGGGAATGATAATTGATGAAAAGAAAAAACAATTTGATTTGAAGAAATGAAATTTATGAGAAGAAAAAAACATATTTGAATGAAAAAGCATTATTGAATGTAATTGATCTCCTTAAAAAATCTGATATGTACACTAATCAACTAATGAATAGAAAATGTGCACACACATATCCACTAAATCACTAAACCAAGGATTGTTTCAACTTTCAGAAATGCAATTATTCCTGTGGATCAAAGCATATAGACATCAATAAATATTTATTTTTGTACTGAGATATTTAATCTTACCTCCCAGGCATTGACTTTGAAGACATTATTTGCATAGTAACTGCCATAGCTACCATAAACCTGACTAGGCTGTTGATACATTTGATAAGGAGGGGGATGTTGCTGAGGTGGAGGCCCATGGTGATATCCTGGATGCGGAGAGGGCATTTGGTAACTCTGTTGAGGATAGCCGCTGCCACCATAATATGCCATATTTTGTGGTGGAGGTTGACCGTACTGGTACTGAAAAAAAAAAAAAGTCACTTTTGATAAATCTGCATGGCTAGGGCTAGATCTAAATTTATAAACTAGTTTTGTGCACTGCTGGTATAAAAATCCCATTTTTGCCTGAAATTCAGAACTAGTTGCAAAATGTGATTCAGGGGGCTTGCTATATATGCGGACAAAAATGGAAAGTTTTTGATTGACTTATTTAGGACTGCGTCTATGAAAACGTTATTTTGGCCAATTAGATCTGTCCCTGTCTTTTGCTTCCCTCACTCTGAGAAAGGCGTGCGATTCATAGATCTAGTGCATATCCCTTATGTTTCCTTCGATTTCTTCTTATCTTCAATCGCAACAACATTTTTAACAAAGCGTCTGATCCAAATGTCCACCAACCGGTTGTTTAAAGCCGGAAGAAAAGTTCTTTCATAAAAAATATCGTAGACAAGGTCCCCGTCTGACAGCAAGTTGTTTATTTTCGCTAAGGAAATCGGTCCCAATTTGATTCCCTTTTCAAAAGAGCTCCGCCAATATAATAGTTTGGCTTGGCAACGATGTCAGGCTTGGGCCTCCTTTCTAGTTAATGTTGTTAAGATGTTTCACTTTCTTAAATCACCTGATACTAACATTTGCAGCACTTATATGAAAATGAATTTATTATTATTTGTTTAAATTTTCATTTGCCCGCCGAATCAAAATAAATTCAGACATGTACGGTTATCGTTCTGTCTTAGGAATTCGAGATGTTTATCAATATCATTTCTAAATCTAATATACTGATAAATCTAGATCTAATCTAGATTTTATTAAATCAAGAGCGATAGTTTTGATTGAACTAAGAAATTAGCTTATCACGTCAAGATCAATGGATAGATCATGATATCATTTACTCACCGCGGAGTTCTTGTCTTTCTTTTTAGAATCACCGTCGTCCATGAATTCTCCCAGATACTTCTTCCCCATCTTGAGTAAGGACGCCATGGTTGGGGAGAGTTAGATCTAGTTGGTCTAGTAGACCCTCTATGTATATCAATGGTGTTTTTGTACAGCATGTAGAACTCTTTTGCGTCACGGATTCAGATACTGCTAGGATATTCTTTAATTAGATCTAACTCAGAATAGTACACACTGACCTCCTCTAGCAGAGCTCCTTGAGATTTTGACATTAGATCCTGTTGTTTTGAATGCCAATGGAAAAATTAATGTGTTTAAGAACATTGGCATTTTAGGGTCCATTTAGGCTTCCTTCTACTACAACTGCTGTAGCTCTTTTCGTCTATACAGGCTGCTGAGTCAATTCGTATTCTGCGTTCTCGGGAGCCTATGAATATAATAAGCTTAACATATATATATAAATTCATTTATATAGTGAGAGATAGAGAAATGCAAAGGTGAACAGGTCATGTCAAAAAAAAAAAAAAAAAGCCTATATTACATTTCGCTATGTTTTTGAATTTTCTAGCCTTAGACTATTATGATCTGTTAGAATGTCAAATACAAAGGACGCACTGTGCTTTTAATTTAAACTAATTACTTCCAGTTTTGCAAACATTTGACAGAGGAATGATTATTATGACGAAAAGAGAGAATTTAAAAAATAAAAAAAGAAGAAAAAAATGAAGAATAGTAATAATATTAAAGAAAAGCAAACTTTGTGATATTCAAAGCATATGGGCAGAATTCGGTTATATCCAGATCTTATTTGTGTCGACCTGTAAAGGAAAGGAGAACAAAAAGAACAAATTTTAAAACAAATTTCAAAATATTTGTGTTTATATATTTCATGTATATATCTCTGTCTGTCTGTCTATCTATTTATCTATCTATCTATCTATCTATCTATCTATCTATCTATCTATCTATCTATCTAT
>JBCEWB010179275.1:0-10035 GCA_039654565.1 Peronia peronii
AATGTGAATTCTAAAGTAAAAAACAGATCCAGCTTACCTATTCGTGCTTTCATATCCATGTTTGATGAACAAAACATTGCAAACACAGCGACAAATTGCTTCACACTCGGTGTCGGCCGAATGGCGCTTCCAGCGTCGAGACCAAGCGAAAGATACCACGTTGGTTGTTGTTTTTAACCGCTTCTCCCAACTGGGCCATGCAGCGCCGTAGCTTCAAATTTTCACACGATAAAGAAAAATGATTACACTTTCATTTTGATACCCTTTTATGTATTTTTGTCAATGTTTACGTCATTTTTTGAAGCTTTTTCGTGAAAAAATTGCCCAAAACCCACGAAATTTTAATTTGACTCGGATAAAAATTGTACGAAAATGTCAGGCGTCCATTTTCCTTTAAGCTGATCCATTCTCTAGTTCGCTGTTCGAAAGGCCCAATTTAGAGGTGACGAAACAAAAACTAGGGTTAAACACGGGAAGCCGCGGAGGAAAAAAAATATGCTAAAAGTGCCCCCTAATCAAGCTACCATAGAAACTTGTACATTTCCTTCTCACAAACAAGTTTCATATAGATAGAATGAGTGAACATTTTCCTTTAAGCTGATCCATTCTCTAGTTCACTGTTCGAAAGGCCCAATTTAGAGGTGACGAAACAAAAACTAGGGTTAGACACGGGAAGCCGCGGAGAAAAAAAAATACGCTAAAAGTGTCCCCTAATCAAGCTACTATAGAAAATTGTACATTTCCTTCTCACAAACAAGTTTCATGTAGATAGAACGAGTGAAAATTTCTCTTTTTATTGATGTGTAACACAATATAATCAAGCCATTTGCACGATTACAACGATCGAGGGGAAAACACGCATTTTCGGTAAAACTTGATGCACGCAAGGCAAATGCAGGCAGTTTTGAGTAGCTAATTATTATGATAAAGATTGCCTGAATATTTCTTATATGGGTAGAGAATTTAAAGACACTTTGAAAAGCACTGATTATTTTTTGTTGTTGTGCCTTTTCTTTCTCCAGACAGAAGAAGACGTACCGAGTCCTTCCGGAAGTGAAGCCAAGAAGCGGAAGATTGTGAGGGATCCCATTCGTTGGGAAAAAAGCCGACTTGGGAAGACTGCACCCTAACTGCGATGAGGCCAGACCTATCTTCTTGGTGGAAGACCTGACTCCTGTAAAACAGTTTGAACGGCTCTTTGACAGTGATGTGCTGGGATACATCACCCAACAAACAAATTTGTATGCCGAACAATGTGGGCAGCATAGCTTTGTGACTACTGACATGGAGCTAAAAACTTTCTTAGGGATTCTGTTTGTGTCGGGTTATGCGCCACTGCCAAGGCGCCCAATGTACTGGGAAAATGAAGATGATGTCCACAACCAAGCAGTTTCCTCTTCAATGAAGAGAAATCGGTTTGATCAGATAATGAAATAGCTTCATCTGGCCAACAACAATCAACTGACACTAGATGATAAGTTCACCAAGGTTAGACCACTCTATGACTTGCTGAATCAGAGGTCTATGAAGTATTTTCCAGTGACAAAAGATGTGTCAATAGACGAATCCATGATACCATATTATGGGAAGCACTCCATGAAACAATGCATAAGGGGTAAGCCAGTTCGTTTTGGTTACAAGCAATGGGTGTTGGCTACACCACTAGGGTGTGCCATTTACATGAGCCCCTACCAAGGTGCTGCTGCTGGTTATGATAAGACATTGGGCCTGGGTCACTCAGTTGTCATATGATCTGGTTTCAAAACTACCTCCATCAATTCCTTTTCAGGTGTTTTTTTTTCTTACAGGAATGAGTCTCCTTCAGGATCTTACATGGAGAGGATTTGGAGCAACGGGCACAACAAGGACAAACAAAATAGGTAAGTGTCCTGTGAAGCACCAGGAACTCTCCAAAGGAAAAAGAGGGACATTTGACTGCAGATGTTCAACCGATGGCACCATCTGTGTTTGCCCCTGGATGGACAATTCTGTTGTCACAATTGCGTCAAATGCACACGGCATTTTCCCCCTACAGAAGGTGAGCACATGGTCAGCAAAGGAAAAGAAAAGGGTACTTGTGGACCAGCCAGGGATGTTCAAGGCATACAACAAGGGGATGGGCGGTGTAGACCGCATGGACCAAAATGTTAGAGAATACCGCATCACTGTACACACAAAGAAGTGGTGGTGGCCTTTCTTTGCATTCGTCGCAGACTGTGCTGTCCAAAATGCTTGGTTGCTTTATCGGAGCTCTCCCGCCAGCCAGAGAATGCCCTTGGACCTCTTGGGATTCAAAAGACAAGTTGCACAGGTCTACACCAAAGTTCTAGCTGCCAACAGAAGTGTGGGAAAGACATTGGTTGGACGTCCTCGTCCCATAAAGAAAAGAGTTCCTGAAGATCTGAGGAAGGGTGGCGGGGACCACTACTTGGAGAACGGCCCAACCAGACGCTGTTGTGCCTACTGTGGCAAAAAAAAAAAAAAAACTCTTGTGCATGAAATGTAAGGTGCCCTGTCATATTGAATGCTCCACAGCATTTCACATGAGTTGATTTCTGTTGTGGGAGAATGTGCTTACCCGACTGATCCTACAAAGATAATTCATTCTCAGCAAACATGCCTTTTTGTTAATGATTTTGTTCAAGCATTTTTCACTTTTTATTTGTATTTTATACAATAATTATTTTGTTTTCAGTTATTTTTTTCATCACACATTTCTTTGAATTTCACACTGTTTGGTTGTTGTGGGCCTAGAGGCTGACCTATGATCATATTACAAACAGCGTAGTAAATGAAATAAAACATGGGCGTATTTATTTAAAAATAAAATTATTTCTTTGTTGCATCGTCTGCTTTACTATAGCTATTTAGGTTCGATTGAAGCATGTGGCGTCTATAGATGTTATTATTGACAAATAGGATAGTTTTCGTTTTACACCCACTTTCTGTATCCAGTGTGAAGCTGAGTCATTCAGAAACTTGTTAAAAACAATTATTTTCATCCAATAATTTCCTAGATGTGATATATTTAAATTATCCCCGCAATGTGTATGAGTAAAGCATATAATAACAAAACAGGAAGAAAATATAGCAAAAATGGCCATGGTACCATTCGCTACTAGCGTTCCACATTTGGAACGTTATGTAATTGGCCAGTAAATTCATTTGGTCATCTACACATTACCAACTATAACATAGGTAAAAATAAACAAAATCGAAGGTCCTAGTAGAAAGTGGGATATAGATACCTTATCATTTAGTCTTTTTTCTATCCTTTTTTATTCTGGGAAGTACACCCCTATTCCTATTTTTCCTTCCTTTGTTTTTGAACCGTCTGTAAAACATCAAATTGATTTTTCTTTCTTTCTTCAATTTTCTCTAATGCAGCCGTTTTTATTGCTGTTGTTTCTTTCTTACTTGTATTTAATACTATGCTGACATCTGTTTCTATCGTCTGCAGCTCCCATTGTCGGATCTTTATCTGGGTGGTCTTTGTCTGCCTTGAAACTATAGTTTAATAATAGTTGTTTTCTTCTCAGTTCCAAGGGGGTTATTTCCATTAGCACTTCCAGTGCCATGTATGTATGTATGATGTATGGTGAGCTCCAGCTCGGCAAGAGAAACCAAAGCCGTCCAAAGCTGCGATACAAAGGCACTGTGAAAGCAAACATCCAGTGGTGTCACGTCAGGCCGAGGGAACTGGAGGAGCGTGCTATGGACAAATCAGAATGGAGAGCCTCAATCCACAAAGCTGCTGCCAACTATGAAGAAGCACGACGCCAGAAGCTCACTGCTGCCAGAGAAAAGCGACACAGAGCTGCATCAGCAGTGATCACAACAACGGACCTCCAATGCCTTCTCTGTTTAAGAATCTGCGCCTCCAGGCTAGAACTGCAGAGCCACCTTCGCATGCATAGATGAGTTGGAGAATGCAAACGTCATCATCGGATCCGATGGACAACCAACAACTTCCAGTGCCTGTGTATTACTGTTTCTTGCTGCTCCCATTATTATACGTAGGGCTTGGTTTTGAACTTTGTCTAGTTTTTCCTTATTTGTTCTCGCTGCCTCTCCGTACACAATTGCTCCGTAGTCTAGTTTCCCTGGTATAAATGCCTTGTAGGTTATGAGTAGGCATTTCTGATGTACTCCCCATCCTATTACGTTTATGTATTTTAACATGTTTAGTCTTGATGTTATTGACTGTTTCAGTACGTCTATATGTGCCTTCCAGCACATGTCTTGGTCTAAAGTTAATCCTAAACATTTAGTTCTGCTTATCACTTCTATCGGTTCTCCTTCTATCGTTAATCTGGCCTGTTGTCTTTTCGCTCTCTGTGCTTTACATATCATCGCTGTTGTTTTTCCTGCGTTTATTCTTAGTCCCCATTTTTCCATCCATCTTGTTATTCTGTCTATATTTCTTTGCATTACAGTTTGGGCTCTCCTTATGTTTCGGTCTGTTACCCACAGGGCTGAGTCGTCAGCGAATTGCTAAAGGTTGACTGACTCTCTGTCTATTTCTTGCTCTAAATGGTTTATCAAAATTATAAGAAGCGTAGGTAAAAGTATCGCTCCCTGTGGTGTTCAGTTTTCTTGTGTGTGCGTTTCCGACAGTTCATTTTTTTTTTTTACCCTAATTTAAAATTTACGATCATTTAGGAATGCTTCTAGGTGGTTTGCTATCGGTCCGGTTATTCCCATCTTCTTTGTTTTATAGATTATTGCCTTCCTCCAGCTGATTTCTCATACTTTGGTGAAGCAGTATCTGCCATAAGGTGTGTTGAAAGTCGTTAGCAACTGACTTTCTTCATCAAGTGGTTTTTGCCAGTATCCAGAATTTGCATCTAACGCTGAAGATTTTTGTATCAGACAATCTTGTGGTGATGTGCTCTATTGTTGGCAATGGATGCTCCCTCCTGATAGCTTTATTGAGGTTTCTGAGGTCCAGACATATACGGATGTCTTCTGAATTTGGTTTTTCTATTATTACCAAAGAGTTCACCCTGTCCGTCGGTTCATCCAAGTCGTTCAGTCTTGCCGACAACTTCAGTTTCATTCCCAGTGTAATGCTGCTAGGCTTTTCATAAGTGGCTGTATGTCTTTTATTTTCTTGAAAACTCTGTATGGCAATATGTTTGTTTGTGCACCTGTGTCAATTTTGAATTTTACTGACGTGTTCCCTATATTTGTTGTCAGGAAAACTTCATTCCCTTTATCATTCTGACGAGTGATCGTTTCAATGTAAAGTTTCTCGTCTGATTCGTCAGTAGACTGTACATCTATTTCATTAATCTTTGTGGTTCTGCATAATTTGGCAATGTGGTTCTGCTTGTCACACTTTTTACATTGTTTACTCCATGCTGGACATGCTGCTACAGCCTGCTGTAGTCCACATCTTTGACAATTTCTATTTGTTCCATCTTTGTGTCCATCGGATCCATCTGTAGACTTTTTCCCGCTTTTTCTGTTAAATGTTCTGTCTTGTCTCCTCTTGAAGTCTTTCTTTCTGAGTGCCTCTACTTTTTCTTCGGGCTTGATTGATTGGAGGTGCTGTTTTGTCTGCTCATCGACACGACATATTCTTGCAGCTGTCTCCAAAGTCAGATCATTGTCCCTCAGCAGCCAATCTCTAACAACAGTAGATGTGATGCCACACACCAGTCTATCTCTTATGAGTCCGTCTGTAAGGTTTTCAAATTCACAAAAACTGCTCAGTTTTCTCAGCTTTCTGATAAAGTGATCAACTGTTTCACCTTCCTGCTGGTTTCTTGTGAAGAATGTGTGTCTTTCATAGACAATATTTCTTCTTGAAGAGCAGTATTCACTAAACTTCTCCATGGCTTTCTCTACATCATCTTTTTCTTCCACATTGGTGAAGGTAAAAGTGTTAAAGACATCTAGACCCTCTTCTCCAATTATATGAAGGAAGATAGCTGTTTGCTGCTTATTGGGCTTTGTGATTTTCTCTGTTGCCTCCATATACAGTTTATAGCGCTGAGCCCACTTTCTGTAGTTCTCCCTTATATTTCCTACAAATGACAAAGGTTTTGGTGGTGTGAAGGCCTCTATTATCAAGGGAATTAATCTAAACTGCGTTACGTTAGATCTATCTTTTGCTGGGTTGTGTCCCTTGGTTTGTGTTTTTTTTTTTTTCCGCTTTCATATTGAAGATGACCTATTATCGTGTCACGTGGCCCTGGGCCCTCGTTAAAAGTAGATTTCCAAGCCATGCATTGAACAATAGGCACAATGCACTGAATTTTCTCACCTTGAAACCAAACCTTGTATTAAAAGTACACTTCTGACACCACGTTATGTTATGATTTAGTTAACGGGCACAGACAGTTGAGAAAGTGAACAAACATTCATAACGTCGTGAAATCAAGAGAGCCAACTTTATTACTTAATGTGGTACAATTCAAATGTGTAACACCTATTGCGTCGCCAGCCGTACTAGCAGATACTTTAGTTGATCTAATTACTTTAATAATATATAATACAATCATGACATAACTAACGAACGGACAAACCAACTAACGAACTAACCTTACTAATTACTAAATAATTAACTGAATAGCTAACTAACCGTACAAACTGGCTAACTAACTAACCATCCAAAGACAAACTAGCTGACAAATTAACCAACAAACTAGCAAACTAGCTAGCTAACTAATTAGCTAACTAACTAGCTATATAGGTAAATAACTAACTGACTTACTAACTGATAGTCTAATTGACTAACTAACTTATTAATTCGCTAATTAACTAGCTGACTAACTGACTAACTAACTAACGAATTAACTAACTAGCTGATTAACTCACTGAGTAACTGACTAATTCTTTTTTTCTTCCCCAGGCAGAGGGCACAATGATTATCCTGTAATGATCACAAGAATCCTCGTATCGTCTTGAACAGTATTATGTTCGACCACAGCGAGTCTGTTGTCCAGTAATAAGTGTGTGTATACAGTTTCCATAGTAAACCCAGATTGGTAATTGAAGAATTGAGTAGATATTCTAATGGTCATTATCACTGTATTGATGGCAACGTTTTTACTACACAATAGTCTTCAAATTTCTTAGTCATTACTCCTCTAGAGAATGTCTGATAATGTAATTTAAAGGGGGCGGGGCGTCCTGGAGGTGATTTTTTAAATTATTATTATTAAAGATAGACCTTTTTAACCTTTTCCATCGAATTCGCCATGTTCAAATTAGAGGAAAACAGTGAAAAAAAATGGACTTTTTTATGCGGTTGCCATGGCAACGCCGCCATCTCTAAATTGGCTGATTTTAAAATCAATGTCTTCCGTCAAATTTCAAAGTAAATTGATAAAACTTGGTGAAAATATTGTTTCATATAATATCTAAAAGGTAACATATTTTAAGTCCTCCCTATGATATAGAAAATTTTCTAGAAATTTTTAAAAATGTCATGTAACAAAAAATCAAATTTCGCTGTTTTTTCATAATAAAACCCCATTTTTCTCTAAAACTTACCAACTGAATAGGCCGCGCATACCTACGTATTTTTAGTCTTGTTATGAAAATGATGTATACCAAATTTGATAAGAATTGGTTTCGAAACAAAGGAGTAGATAGCAAAAAACCGTCAAAATACGGGTTTTGAGAAAAAAGTGTTTGAAGATTTTTTTCGTCAAAAAATGGACATGTTTTGAAGATTTGTTTTCGTCAAAAAATGGACATGGAGAATTTTTGTTCTGCTTTCAGCCTCCGAACAGGACTTTGTTACATACTAACCCTCTCTCCATGACTTCTGTGTCTCTTGTTCCCGTATTTCGGCTTTCTGGGCGTATCTTTTCTCGAATTTCGCTCCCAAACCCCCATCACCGTCAGGGCTCTCACAGAGTCTCCTCCCGACACTCCCCACGTGGTCACAGGCCCCTATTGTATCATATCCATACTTAAAAATATTAATTTAATTTATGTAGTTATTACTATTCCCAAGCTCTGATCCAGAGGAAGGCGGACAACAGAAAAACATTAAAATAAAACAATAAAGGCCTTGCGCCCATTTTACCCTTTGGCATTTTGATTTTACAGGTGTCCTTCGGGACATGTGGGTGTGTGAGTTTATGGACACGCATGGAGACACGCTACCAACATTGCCGCGGCCTGACATGGTTACCAGCAACAGTTAAAAAAGTCTCTGCACAAACAGAGATTGAGAGGCTAAGATAAACCTGACCTGGCTGCCTGACTGAACCGGGTTCTTGAGGGCCTATAATTATGTGCCCCCCCCCCTCTCATATCTTGTTTTGTCGAAACCGAGAGTGTCTTGACCTTTACTATGGCATATAGTCCACAACTGAGCTTTGAAGCACCAGAAAGAAAGGAAAATTTCACTATTTATAGGACGTGGAAATTCATTTTAGAACGCTAACACTGATAATCTGCATGATTAGCAGTTTTTTCGCCTCATAGTGGTCATCCAATGTCCATCCCTGGCACAAGGGTTCATGATAATGCTAGAAGAGGTCGTAATCAAGTGTCTTATGCCCTTTCTGCCTATATATAAACATATAGTAATGATCTACGACTGCACGTAGTAGCCAGATGGAGCCAAATCCTGGTTGACAGTAGGCTAGGCCTACCGTTGAAAGACCATTGCTCAAACACGTTAGAATGGACAGATCACTTTTTGATACCATTTTTATACGCAGAAAAGCAAAATCCAAATTTCAGGACGCCCCCCCCCCCCTGGCTTTTAAATCATTGCTGCACACCATGGGGCGTGCGCATGAAGGTTCAATTTAATCGTTTCCTGTGTATTTTTTCATGAAAATGCATCCCGCCCAACACATTTACTACTTGAAGCTACAAAATACCAACTGTGATTTCCCCGGCAACCAAGTAATCAAGCTAGTGATGCGATCTGTTCTTTTACTACTATCCCATACAAATGAACATTTGGAATCATTGTAGATCTGTCTCTCACTGGCTTGAAATCCTTTTTCTAGCCATAGATGTGTGTATGCATTGCAGTAAGTATCACACGTTCTCTGAATACCCAAACTAGATTAGATCTATACACTTCCCTTAGCCGAACACTGCAGTCTTTGCACAAGTATGACCTTGCATCTGCAAATACTGCAAAAGGCCGTGCTCATCAAACATCGATAGATTCAGTCAATAAAGGCATTATAAAAACACAAGTTACTGTCTTGAAAAGCCTTTCAACCTCCTAGGGGTAGGATTATTTACACGAGCAGGAGAGGACAGCCAACCTAAGTATTTGCCACTACTGCATGAATGCAGAATAGGGGTTGGTTTAATCTTGTGCATAGAAAAAAGAGCCACAGATGTACTAATATAGACGAAGGGAATAAATCAATTCTGCGCAATTTGCTTGAAAAGTACACATTGACTATATTCCTGAAATTTTATGGTCTATTTAAATACTTTTTACTTTTTACCAAATGATCCTCTTTTTAACATTTCAAATAGCAATAACAAAAGAAAAATAATTCACCTTTTCCCCCGTCTTTGCAATATTGGTTCGAAAATGTTACGTCTATCAAAGGGAAGTAATTAGGCTGGTGATGTTCCTATGCTTTCAGCAACGTTAATGATGCTAGCACTATCTGGCTCTTTCAAATGACTAAATATCGCCTTTCTTCTTGTCTGCTTCCTCATCCATGGTCTTATTCTTTTACTTTCTGTCCTTCTCCTTCTTCACTTCTTTCGTGTTTATTTATATTCACCTTTGTTAGTGTCGGTGTACAATCTTTCATTATCCAAATTTATATACCTTTTTGATCTTCCTTTTAGAACTCGTAACCGCTTGGTCCATAGGGTATTATGCTTTGATCAATGCTTTTGACATATAAACACAGAGCACCACCGTGCTGGGTGCAATATAACTGTAATAGTGCGGATCTGCCTTAAATCCACAAAACAAACAAATAGTTTGACATTTCCAATTTCCAGTTTTTAAAATACTTGACGACAACAACTTGATCATAATTTTTAACTTTAGTTAAATTTTTCAGTTCATTCAATACCAAATGT
>JBCEWB010179286.1:0-10034 GCA_039654565.1 Peronia peronii
TAGATAGATAGATAGATAGATAGATAGATAGATAGATAGATAGATAGATAGATAGATAGATAGATAGATCAAAATAACGATGTTTGCTTCCCTATAGAGGCAAGAGCGAGGGAGGGCTCTCTGTTTTTGTATGTGTATGCCTGTGTGTGTTTGTGAAAGAAAAAGAAGGTTGGGATGAGTACACGGGATAGGCAACAACCAAACAATGAAATGCCTGGAGATTCAAGGGGCCCGCCATGTTGACACAGGGTAAACATAATTATGTCACTTGTCACATGGTAAGACACGTGCAATGCAAGGGAAGTAAGTCAGGAAAATCTAAGATGTTGTGTGCCAGGCAGTTTATGTAGAACCTGCCCACAGCTGGGATGAACAGAGCGTGAAAGAACAAGTAGGAAGAGGAAAAGAAACGAAAGATTGCATAAGAAAGCGGGAGATGGATAAAAAAAGTTACTGCCAAACCGAAAAGCACAAGATTTGTTTTTTATAAGGGGCAAAAAAGACGGTTGAGGCAGGTGGGGGAGGGGGGGGGGGGAGAGGAGCGAGGGGGTGGAGGGTAGCAGTGTAGGACACAACATAGTGATAATGAAGAAACAAAGTAAGGAAAAGAAAAGACAGAAAGCTAGGATAAAGGAGAAAGAAATAACGCAGAGAAAAGAATTAATAGGGTAAGGAAAAAATGAGTGTCAACTTCTCCGAAATTTTATTCGCAAATAAAAGAACTTACACGGAGGTTGGGAAGATTTTACACTCTTAATTGAGTGCCACCTCAAAAAAGGGGGAAGGAGGAGGAGAAAGAAAGGGAGGGGGGGGGGCAAAAGGTGAGAACAGGACAGAAAAAAACAGCAGGTTATTGCGTGCTTTAATTGAGCAATCTCTGACATACCGGTATACTGAAGATAAGCATGAGGATAGGTTTGGGAGGTAACGATTATTACTACGTGCAAGTGAGTCAATCACAATCAACATCATTTTCAAATAAACTGCGTTGCTTTCTTTAAAATTTTAAAATGACCTGATGTACGCAGCCCTTATTTCAAACTGTAGGTACAAATGTGATTTACAGACAGTGGTTGTTAAAAACAGGTGGCCCAAGTAGGCTATTTGAAAAAGATCATTTCGCCTGTAAGCCATGTTTACATCGGTCTACTGAACAAAGATTTGTCTAGTATTTGCCTCTCCTCTGCCTCCTTTGTACAAAAAGGTATAAACGGAAACAGGGCTATGTAAGGAGTGCGTGATTTTTTTTATTTCATATAACAACAATGATACACAATAGCCTTGGTTCGGTGCACAAATCAAACAGGTTTTATCTCCACTTTGGGTTAATTAAATGTCTCCATCCTTTGTTTTGTCTTGTTTTTGTCGTGTGGTGATTCATCTGACACGCTTTTCCCCTTCTCCTTCCCCCCGACCCCCTCATCCCTCCTCTCTCCCTCCTGACCCATGCTTCTCCTCGTCAGTCACACATGCAGTTCCTTTCCTCGCTATTTCCACGTGTTTCTAATTCAAGGTACAGACATGTTGACACAAGGAAACACCGAGATTCTAAGATTTGTGAAGTCAAAACAAGCATTAGAAAAGAGAGGAGTGGAGGAAGATTTCTTTTTTTTTTTTCAGAAAGTTTTTCGTATGCACCGCATTTCGATCTGGCATTTCGATCCTGGCATTTCGATCCTGGCATTTCGATCGCAGCTGCTTTCGGTTAATTAGGTATCTTCTCATTTTGTCTTTACTAGGTACTTTTATTATTATCATTAGTAGTAGTAATATAGTAGCAGCAGCAATAATAGTAATACTAGTAGTAGTAGTAATAGTAGTAGTAGTAGTAGGCCTAGTAGTAGTAGTAGTAGTAGTAGTAGTTGTAGTAATAGTGGTGGTGGTAGTAGTAGTATTGTAGTAGTAGGTCTAGTAGTAGTAGTAGTAGTAGTAGTAGTGGTAGGCCTAGTTGTAATAGTAGTAGTAGTTGTTGTAGTAGCAGTAGTAGTAGTAATTGTAGTAGTAGTAGTAATAGTACTTAGTAGTAGGCCTAGTAGTAGTAGTAGTAGTTGTAGTAGCAGCAGCAGTAGTAGTAGTAGTAGTAGTAGTAGGAGGAGGAGGAGGCCTAGTAGTAGTAGTAGTAGTAGTTATTGTAGCAGTAGTAGTAGTAATAGTACTGTAGTAGTAGGCCTAGTTGTAGTAGTAGTAATTGTAGTAGCAGTAGTAGTAGTAGTAGTAGTAGTAGGCCTAGTAGTAGTAGTAGTAGTTGTAGTAGCAGTAGTAGTAGTACTGTAGTAGTAGGCCTAGTAGTAGTAGTAGTTGTAGTAGCAGTAGTAGTAGTAGTAGTAGTAGTAGTAGTAGGCCTAGTAGTAGTAGTAGTAGGCCTAGTAGTAGTAGTAGTTGTTGTAGCAGTAGTAATAGTAGTAACTGTGGTATTTTTTTTAATGTACATCTAACGTCTTCTTCATTATAACACAAGCTGTGGCTCGGTGAAAGAACTACCTGGGATTGCACTGACAAAATTTGACAAAAGGTCGTTTCGATGAAAACGTCTGCTCGAGAAAATCGAGATCTAGTTTTGCGATCTCTATTTTCAGATTTTAAGCTTAACAGAATGCAGTTTTTAATGAATACCTCTCCCTCTATTCTGCCGTTTGAAAATAAAACACAGCATCTAGCATTTTCAAGATACGTAGATACTGTGTTTTATTTTCAAACGGCAATATTAGCATGGAGAGCCATGTCTGAATAGGCGAACAAACAGCTAAAGGACGACTAAAAAGATATTTTATCAAATTATGTTATGTTAAAGATTGGCTGGTACATGTTTCCCAATACATATCGTATTGGATGTATCGCTGTTTTTGTTTTGTTTTGTTTTGTCTTTTTTTCCCTTTAGACTGTTACTGTGGTAGGAAAATTCGAGCAAATTTTTCATTTTCTTTGTCAAAATTTCAAAGCTAAGCTTGGCTGACCAAAAAAAAAAAGAAAAAGATTAGAGATGTGTAATCGAGCAGGGTATTTCCGTTTTGAATAAACAAAAAAGTATCAATGTGCAATATATAACATGTTTTGAAATCTTGGCAGCTTGGCTGAAGCGACACCTTGGTGAGGAACGGTGACCTGGATGCCGAGGACAAGAGGGACATAATTATGTTGGAAGGTAGAGATGTTTCTTTACTTAACAAACCAAACCACGTCAGGTGTCCTTGCCAGAAGCTCCTGTAAATAAGATTGACATACCCCCCCCCCCCACCTCCCCCTTTCAAGTTCATCGCCTTTATGTCAGTTACTAAATGGAGCAAAGTCTCTTAAAGTTGAGAAGATTACATAATTAAAAGAATGTTACTGAGTGCAGAGTTTCGCAATGTATCAATGGCTTTTTTTTGTGCAACCTTCACCAAAAAGAAACTAGTAAAATACGCCCCCCCTCCCCTCTCCTTTTCCCCTATCTTTCCGAGTACGGATTTGAGCACAACAGTGTTAACATATCCCTTTGTTGTTACCCAATCTGTGGCTCTTTTGATACTGACCGAATGGACCAGTAACATTGTTTAACTAACTGCGTGGGGATTCTTCTTTTGTCCCCCTGATTACTAATGAGCGTAACACTGCTCAGTTATCTACAAACCGATCCTATATCTTGTGATCCTTTGATAATGAATGATTATATGATTCATAGGTCTGGAACGGATAATGCCAGGGGGGTCATGTGGCTTACATACCGATGTAGTTTCGGTTCCTTTATTCATAGAAGTGGACGTTTTTGTTATTTGTTTTGTTTTTTTTATATATTTTTATTTTTTTAATCTTTATTTTTTTTAAGATTAAAAATCTGATTTCCTTTTGCTACTTATTTGTAACAACAACCATAACAACAGCAACAACACCCAACAAAAGATATGGTGCAACATATGTGGCCTCTCTTGCTGTTGGATGAAAGACGAATTACGCCGAAAATAAAACGGCTTCTAATGGCAGTAAACAAACAGTTTTATTCCATTGCTGCCTAAACAGACTTAGAATTACAGATATTCTCTAACGTTTCTCGCTCCTTCACTTATTGAATGTTTAAATGCTTCACGGCTACCAAATAGAGTGACCCTACAGTGGATACTCTTTGAAAGAAAACACACAGAGAAAAACGGAAGTCGAGATGGAAAAGAGGCAGAGACAGGAGAGAACCGTTCATTGCTGAAGAGATAGAGACCAGAGAAAGGTTCGGCAAGAGCGAAGCGAGATCGCCGTTATACATAAATAAAAGATAGATGTGTCCAGAATAAATCAGAATGGGTCTATTTGTCCATGTCTGACATGGAGTCATGCGTTTAAAGCACCAGCTGCTGTAGAATGTCTTAATCTTATCCAATTTTACTACTCTGTCTCTTTCTCTCTCTCTCTCTCTTTTTTTTCATTGGCTATATCTAGCTGTCTGACACATACACACAAAAAGGCAAAGACAAAAAAGAAAAAAAGGATGCCGTACTGAGATTAAAAAAAAAGAGTAGGATAGAAAGAGAAAAAGCCGAAGAAAAAGAGAAAATCTGCAAATAAGCAGATCTGATTTTGTTAATGATGAGCCCTCTGGAGACGGATGTTACCAAGCTCACTGTGTGAGGCAAAAATACCATTCTTGTATCAAAGGCGTTTTACTGTTATAAGCTCTTCTAATTTTGCTCAAGTTATTTGTAAAACAGCCTTTTGTCGGGAAGAAATATCAGCTCTTTCGCTTGTTAAGATTCTCACAGTGAAGTGAGGTTGCCAACATAAGATTTTCCTTTGTTTCTATGACACTCTGCTATTACTATGCCGCTGGCATATGTTGCTTTGTTGATATTTCTGTTCTCTTTGTTATTCATTATTTCTGTTGCGATGACGACCTATGACCATCTTCGAGATAATATTATTTCCTTTTGTTTTTCTCAGCTTCTTAAGGAGCAATGATTGACTTCACTTCTGTCTGTCAGATTGCGTCCTAGAAAAACACTTCATCTTTCTGTACAGACTCTGAGCCTATTAACTGACTGAACTTTCACACACACAGCTTCAAGCGAGATCCTATCGAACATATCGGAAATCGTTAACCATTATCGATGCTGTTCATCTTTTCCTGTAATGTTACTTTTTTTTATGCGTCTAGGAATGGGCTTTGTCTGCACATCGTTTGGTCCAGATTAGAGGACAACGTTATCCTGGGGGTCTCCGCGACCCATAAATAATCTTATTCTGTCAAATACCATCCACCCCTCCAGCAGTAGCACACTGCTTCTAACGGTGGGGTTATAAATGAACCTTCATATTCAGAAAGTGATCGTAGACAATCACTCGTATGTTTAACATTGTAAATTGTCATCGGCTTGATCGAGTTCTTTCTTTGCTTATATTGTGAAACACATTGGCTGTGAGAAATAAATACAACACGGGTCATCATTATGCAACTTGCTGTGGTAGTAACAATGATAAAAAGGGCAAGAGAACTGATGGACAAATAAAAAAACATTTCACATTTTAATGTCTTTGTTTACAGTCCAATTACAGCTAGTATCTGGCCTAGCCTCTGGTCAAGTGGAGATTCAGACTGAATCCATTTGGGCCCTCAAATTGACCAAGATGGTAGATAGTATCTCGAACAAAGTTCAGGCTTCGGGTCCTTGTCTATGTATGGCCTACAGACGTTTTTACTCTATGACCTGGCTGTCGACAGTTTTCTGTGACATTATTGAACAATCTCATTTTGTAGCTGAACAGTTTCTCTGTGTCTTTCCTGCAAAATCACAGATACATTTACGACTTTCTTCGTTTGTTGCACGTACAGATTTGAATCGATTTAATTTAATTGTACAGGAACTTAATTACAGCTCTGAAGGTGACAATATCATCCTTGCTGACGGCCAGAACCGGAACCCATATACACCATCCACTGAAAAAGGGGGGGGGGGGCTGGTGACTCTTAAACAAGCTAAAGACTAAAGTGAATATATATGAGTTCTAAAAATAATTCCGGTGACATTTGCTGTTGAGGTGCCATGCCAGAAATAGCAATCAGGGATCTACAGATGTGATGACAGCCTAACGGATCCTTCCTTTGACATTGCCAAACCAGATTCTGTGTGATCTACTTCTTCTGCGTTTGCCCCCCCCCCCCTCAACCCACCCCTCTCTACCCATCAACACCATCATGCACTGTAATGCGAGCTTAGACATGAAGTCATGGCGGTTGGAAGCAAATGTACCAAAAAAACAACGTAAAAACAACGTGTAATATAATCAGCACCGCAGGTCCCTGATCAGTTATCGTATTAGCATTAAAAATGACACTCACTTCTAACCCAATTTCAAATCCAGGTCCGTAGATGACCTTATAAAGTTTGAGTTGATACGTCAGCGCAGTTTTCGTTACATTTCGTCCGCTATGATCTAGATTTTGCAATACTGGGTCCGCTTCCCTGCAGACAGGAAAGAAAATCAAAGGAAGGTGTTGTAACTTCCCTGTAGGACAGACAAAGAGACAGAAAAGCTCGGACAAGGATGTGCCCAAGATGGGTCGGAGGATATGGAACAGAGAAAAGTGATACCTGTCCAGGTCTAAATAAAAAGCCATTAAAAGTTTTAAGATAAAAGCGCTGAAATACTTTGGTTTCTTTTCATCATATTCTCTTTGTGGGGTCCTCCAACCTGTGTGTCGCTTTGAGACATATCGAAATACATGTTTTCATCGCCCGATCTATTATTGACAATACTCGAGTCTAAGGGGATTAATGGAGCAATCTGATGTGTAATCAAAAACTGCCGATGACGTTTTGAATCATGATTAGTTAATAAGGATTTGTGGGCCACTGGCTTATGTTACGGCGAGAAATCGTTTCAGATTTAATGGATTTATTTATAGGAAGAAATGCTGATGATCCTGGCTGATAAAACGTCTTTTTTTTTTTTTTCTTTTCCTTTCTTTTTTTTTTTAACATTATTAAATTTTTACGACAGTGATTTATGAACAACCAAGTCACTCTGGACCTGAAATATGAAAACTGTGTTTATATATGTCTTGGTTTCCTAATTAATTTACAGATTATTATTGATCGTTGTTTGTTGGAAACAAATGGCATTACTTTGAAATGAAAAATGAATATTATTGATATCATTTATTACAATTAAATAATTTTATTCGACGAGATGACAGAGGAATTGCATTTTTAAAACACCTGTTTGAGTGGGCTCTGCTTTCCAAAGGCAACAGATATATTTCAGTCACGATTTGGTTTGTTCCTGGATTTAAAGTATACTACCAAGCTGAATCTGCATTTGTTGTTGACATTTTGGTAATGAAACGAAATATTTTCTTTCTGATTTCTGTTTCGTGTTAGCAATGTTCACATTATCATGACAAAACACTTTAGTTTTAGTCTATAAAAACTGCCGGATTAAACATATGTTCGAAGTCAGTTGGACATTAATTTATAGTGTTTGTTTCAGAATTGTTGATGAATGGGAGGTAGTCAAAATTCAGCAAAATTTCCTATCAAATTGAGGGATAAGATGGTATTGCCAACTCTTTTATTCTGCTCCTATTGATAACAGCAACTCCGGAATTCAACATGGGTCTTGCGAGGGTGTCCACTATTAAGAAAATCACTTGACTTTGCCTGGAGAGCTTTAGTGAAGTTTAAGAAAGGAAACGTCTCTGGAAGAGTATGCCAGATTATCAAATATCACATAATGCCATAGCCACATCTGAAACTCAAGAACAAGCCCCCAGAAGGCATTAGAGAGAGAGAGAGAGAGAGAGGCTTCATATTTCATGGCCACGGTTACTTCTATGTCCTTTCTGCCAAATTGTAGAATTTTGTGCATATTAATGGTTTTTTGATGTATCAACAGATTTCGTTTCCTTCGTTTTGCTGAAAACTTATTTTTAAATCTTATTTTTCTATCTCGTTCAAAACTCACCAACATATTTTCATCATTCACTATTGGCCCACATTATGTTCGTGGACATAATAAATAAAAGCAATTCTGGCTTTTTATTATATCTTTTTTTTTATATAGAAAAAAAAAAAATTTTACTGAATAAAATTGTGAATGCTGTACATATTTGATACATCACTTTTCAAAAATTCTTAAAGAAATAACTATCAATGAAATTTCAATTTGCTGGTGTCGCTGTTTAAATATTGGATGTTAGAAATGACATACAAAGTTGGGGTTTGGAACCATTTGGTGTGATAGTAACGGAGGAGATAGCTTTTGAAAAACAGGGCCAAATCCAAGATAGTGGCCGTTTCTATGGCAATCAGATACGCTAGCAAGTTTCCAATCCTTGGTCAGACAGACATGCCAATTGTACATGTATGCAGTAAAATGACATAAGGTCAAAGACAAATAAACAAAAACAAAAAAAAAAAAGCATTGCTTTGATTTAAAAGATTGACTGGCTATTGGTTGGTTGGTTGGTTAGTTGGTTGGTTGGTTGGTTAGTTGGTTAGTTGGTTGGGTGATTGATTAGTTGATGTAGATTGGCTGTTGGTTGGTTGATTGGTTGGTTGATTGGTTGGTTGGTTGATTGGCAATTGGGTGATTGATTAATTGATGTAGATTGGCTGTTTGTTGGTTGGTTGCTTGCTTGCTTGGTTGATTGGTTGGTTGGTTGGTTGGTTGACTGATTGATTGGGTGATTGATTAGTTGATGTAGATTGGCTGTTTGTTGGTTGGTTGGTTGGTTAGTTGGTTGGTTGGTTGGTTGGTTGGTTGGTTGGTTGGTTGGTTGGTTGGTTGGTTGGTTGGTTGGTTGGGTGATTGATTAGTTGATGTAGATTGGCTCTTTGTTGGTTGGTTGGTTTGTTGGTTCGTTGGTTTGTTTGTTGGTCGGTTGGTTGGTTGGTTGGTTGGTTTATACATTTTTTTAGTTCTGCCAAGTAAAGACAGCATACATGTATTTTGATGGCTATGCATGGCAAGACGCAGACAATTCCCGGGGTATATTCCAATATTGAAAGCAAGCGAAAAATTGATTCTTTCCTGGTAATAGCTGCTTGCTCCATTAGGCTCTGATAACTTGATAACCATTTGACAGGTCCATCGTGCAATCTGCAAGTGCAAATTGTTTGTTACGTGAGTGAGTACTGCTACAAGTGGTGACATTTGTGACTGAGTAAATATGGCCATAGAATCAGTGGGAATCGACAGCCAGCATAAAAATAGAGGTATAAATGGCTGAATTATTCAATTGACTCTCTTTTTCAACGGTCTTTTTGATAATGAAAACATTTTTTTTCGAATAATGCTGCGAGTAGTCATTTCCATATAAATATGTCATGACGTGTATTCTAAACTATGAAGGCTGCTTAAGAGACAATGCATTTGAAAGGAATTTAATTGATGGAAAGGGCGATTTAATTCCATAATACGAAAGAGACACATGCATCTTTGAAAGATGTGAATGCTGCTTACTGCTCACCCAGAGCGGTCTAACAACGGGGATTGTTTTTTACCAACGCTATAACTTCCTTTTACCGGGCACAAGGGTTGTTGAAGAAACAGTGTAAAGAAGGAAAAAACTCATTTTCTTCTTGTCATTTGAAAAACTGATCACAATTTTTCTGGTTAAAATTATTACGATATGAAGAAAATAGTTTCCTTGTACAATAATTTTTTTGGGTAATATTTTACAATATACATTTCAAACAAAGAGTGTAAAAATCATTTATGCCCTCTCTATGCTGCTTGTTCAACACCCTTGTACCTGTCAAAGGGAATTAACAAGGCTAGTCAAAAACAGTCTTCATGCAGAATGTTCAGAAAGAGTCCGCAGGTACTGGGCAAGAGTGATTACTCCTTACGTTACGTCATCTTTTATCTTTCAGCCACACTGTGACGGGCAATCTCGGCAGTTCCGAAAAAGTTTACAATTTATAAGTAATGGAATATTCAGACATCGGTCACATGAGCGAGAGATTTGTGCTCACTCAGTGATTTGTGTTCATGCTCTGTGCATGGCAGGCAGCTCTTGACCAAGATTGAGCATTCAGAAATACACCATATAACCCCCCCTCCCCCCC
>JBCEWB010179297.1:0-10034 GCA_039654565.1 Peronia peronii
GGCCTACTTACAATGCATGCAAGGCACAATACATTGTCTAGCCCCTCTCGCCCCACTCGCGGTGCTGTCTCCTTTGTTTTCAAACCACCAGCATCTGCGTTGGTGGAAACACATGTGGAGATGACAATAGCCGATTTTTACCTTTGTGGCAGCACTGACCAGTTCAATTTAAAGGAAACACATGGCGATGGCTTCGATTTATGCGAGAGGCATTTAATTTATACACATAGGCACAAAGAGGAAAAAGAAATCTGTTGTTTCGTTTTTATTCGATTTATCAGAAATTCGTTTTATCAGAGTTCGGTTTGCATGGACTCAACTGTATATATAAATATATATATATATAAATTTTTTTTTTTTTTTTTTGCCTCAGAGCCCAAATCACATAAGTGTAAAGTTAAAGATTGTGTCTGGATATAAAAAGAAAAAAATATTGGTACAATGCTTTTTATTTCAACAGTTTAACCTCAGACATAGTAAGCAACCAATCCATGTCTTATGAATTTACAGATTTATGGGAGGGTAAAATCTTTGGTCAAAGGACACATAAATGCAGAGTTGTTGTAAGATTTATTACAAAAAAAAAAAATCATTAGAAGCAAAAAACATGTAGGTTATGATATAATCCCAGTATGATCAACTTTTTGCAATTTGCTCAAGATATACTGGACCACTAGCCTGGAGGCTTTATAGTGTATGGCCGTATATGCCTTCATACAGTATCCTAAAAATCTGTGACTACTGAAAACTTAACATCTAAGACCGCAAGTACATACAGTTTGAGCAAGAAGTTACATCTAAGACAAGAATACATACAGTTTGAGTAAAAATTAAACATCTAAGACCGAAAATACATACAGTTTGAGTAGATAGTATGTGCTGCAACCAGATTTTACTGCCAGTTGTCTCTTAATGTAAGAGTAACTGGACTGCAGAAATACATTTTTTTCTCCACATCATTTTTATTTTCAAGTCCCTGACAAAAATATTACAACTGCTCTGGAAAATTCAGATTGGTAAAATGAAGAGACATTTCACTGAAATCTCTAAAGATTAATGATTTTTTTTTTTTTTTTCCAAGTTACCAGTTTATCCTTGTCAAAGAGTTTGTATTATATTTTATTTTTCACATCTTTTGGATCATATCATTATCGGAAGTAATCAATATGGGAAGTTCTGTACATCATGACTGAACTTATCAGATTTTTATGCAGCATATGATAATTTTGTCACCAAACTCACTCTTGTTGGGGCTGATCTCTGTGGGTCTCTGTGCATTAATTTTTTAATTTTTTTTTTTAACCATTAAGCTATGTGATGGCTTTCTGATCAAATCTTTTACCCACCAACACCTAAACTGAGGCCAGTACTCTCTTCATTTATTAATGAAAGCAGGATTGATGATCTTTGTTTGCAGTTATGTCTTTCAGTTTTGAAGATGATGCATTTCCTAGGTTTTTATCTTTAGGATAATTATAGGTATGAGGACAGAATATTTTGTTAAATTTGTGGCACATGTATATAATGTGTACCTACTATATATGTGTAATATATATATAGATGTGAAATATATTACGTATATACATGTTTTACAGCTTTCCTCACTTTTTTTTTTTTTTTCATTTTCAACAAAGTTTACTTAGTGTTGGATGATACAAGATTTGATCAGACAGACGTCATATATATGGTTTTACTCTTCTGTGACTTTCTTTCATTCTCAGTGCTCACTTTTTTTCCCCATTCCTTGTCTCTCTTCAAAGGTGGGGGTGGCGGAACAAGCAGCCCTAACACTGGTTCCAGCACGGGAAGCTTAGACGGTGGAGCAATTGCTGGCATTGTCATCGGTATCCTTGCTCTCATTGCTATCGTGGTCATCATTGTTGTGGTTGTTCTCCGGAGGAAGAACAAAGGAGACAAGTGTAAGTTTTGGTCATGTTTTGTATGTCTGTATCTTTCATGAATCAGCATTCAATCTACATGATTAATCACAAGCGATAATGTGATGGTTCAGTGTCTGAACCCAGAGTTAATATTATCTACACTTTTCTTGACAGATAAGCACGAAAGAACTTATTAGTTTGCATCAAAGGGATAAGTTGTTAATTCCAGCACACATATCATGAGATGCCACAACAACCCATTTTGTCACTTACCTTGATGATATTTAAGACAGCAATTTATAAAGTTATTTTAGATTTGTTGATTTTTCTCTTTCTTTTAATACCAACACTTGTAATGCTTTGTTCCACAGTAATATAATTTGACTTTCAAACTCATTAATTTGCCATTTTCTCCTCTATTTTTCTTCCAGATGAGGATGACAGACCGTAAGTAATGATTATATATATTTGAATCAAATACAATAATTGAATTTTACATGCTTTTGCCTTCTAGCAAAGCAGTACTTTCATCCACTCCAACTGCAATTGGTGGAATTTTTAAATACACTGTTTGTCATGTAGGAAATTGAATAAGATCTCAACCACCAAAGCACATCTTTGTAACAGTTTTTCCATTGATTTGTGAGTGGTCAAGTAGGATTTATTTAGCAAGACGCTTGTTTTGATAATTCCAAATATATAAACATCGATAATC
The DNA here is from genome assembly GCA_039654565.1 of Peronia peronii. Lineage (NCBI taxonomy): Eukaryota > Metazoa > Mollusca > Gastropoda > Systellommatophora > Onchidiidae > Peronia > Peronia peronii. The sequence goes on from JBCEWB010179297.1 coordinate 2,596, forward strand.
AAATTGAAAATGACACACTACACAGCCTTTTGTCAGACAATTTAAATTTTCCTCAACCAAACACTGCACAGTGAAGGAAAGCTCAGTTTACTGTTTTATTTAAAATGCACATGAAACAATTTTATCACTTACCATGATCTTCTTGCTTTGTTATTATTGGTAGTTTTTGCTGAAGATCTTCTTTTGTCTGCATCATATGGAAGAAGAAAAATAATTTTGTGTCCTTTTCAAATTATCCTTTGCTAGTGTGTATTTTAATGAAAAGAAACAGAAGTAATTTTTGCTATCTTTTCTTTGCTTACTCAAGAACCCTGAGAAAGAGATGTTGTTTCGAGGGGAGCACAATGCTTGATCATATTGGGGACATGGGTAAATGCATCATTAGAAAGTTGTGTGTGTGTAAAATAAATGAATATGTTTGATTTGGAAACTGGGATTATAAGATAAGCAAACAGGTAATATTTTTCTCACCATATATGTATTTTGTTTTTCTGTGAATCAGAGATGCTCACACAGAGTCCAACTTGCATGCTCCGCCACCTGTCTTCTACTCCAAGCCCAATAAGCCACCACCAGAGGAGAAGAGCAACACTGTAAGTATATATTATGCTCTCCTTGATGTGTTGCAGCCTAGAAAAACTAGAGGTTTTACCTTTTTTTTGGTGGCAACTTTTTTTCTGTATAAAAACAATATAGAATATTTAATCTTTGGCTGAGGGTAAGTGAACTATCCTCAACTTTTAGATTTGGCTCTAACAGTGTTAATAGAAAGCTTTTATCTTGAACTGCATACAGGATAGAATTTTTCAAAGTAATTGTACTGTGGACTCTGAATAGCTTGATTTCGCAGGTGGGGAACAAATATTTGGTTGAGCCAAACTGGCCTCGAACTAAAAGGGGCATCAGTGTGATGATGCAATGTATTAAAAGAAATTAGTTTGCTGTTTCCCTTTAACACCTGTGGTTTTATAGGCATAATAAAGCTGAAACTGGTCTTTATGATGTCATTGTTCAAAGATACTGCCTTGTGTATTGTATAAAAGTTTTTGGGCATCATGGCATGGAATATATGTTGTGGAAGCAAGTAGTAAATAGGCCCAACGTCACTGCTTTTATTTTTTTATTTATTTATTAATTTTTTTTTTAGATATCTGCTTTTTTTTTTTTTTGCTACACTCATTAGATAGTTCCAGATCTAGTTTGAGTGTTCCTTGCTTTTTTCCCCCTTTAAATTAAACCTCATCTGAATGATCCTCATTTTCCACATTGGCTACAGAGTTTAAGGTAACATCTATATTGGGCCATTGCAGAAACAAAAATGAAAAACAAAAAGATCATAAAGTATTCGGGAATGAGGCATTGTCTATTTCTTTTGATTCGAACAACGCTGACAACAAAGTCGATTTGTGAAGCCAACCAATGCAAGTACACACAACACCCATTAACACCCATTCACACTCAGCTGATGCCAAGTACTAGACCTGTAAAGTGATCTGAAATCTTGCTGGCTTGACCTATCTGTCACTTCATGTACAACATCATGTGGGAAGTTCCTTGCGGTGCCCAATGATAACACAGTCTAGTTCGATATCCATCCTGTCTCTTTTCATAAGTGCCTGGCATGGTGCTATGGTCTCACCTGCTCTCCATAATCACACGTTCCATCTTTAGGCTATAAGCTTTCATTTAAGCATCTCTTCCCTACTATACTTACAGTATTGTGTTGTACTCAACAGTCTAGTCATACAGTATTGTGTTTATGGGTATAGTGTTACATAAAAATATTAGATTTAGCTAAACGGATATGGCATGTGCGATTGGTTGAGGTAGTTGGATTATTTAACAAAGAAACTAGGTAAAACAGTCAGGATTAAAAAAAAATATTGGTCAAGCAAGCCGTAGTGTCGCACTCTCAGAGGCTGAGTTAGCTGAAGTGCACAATATTTGAGTTAGGCATATTTGTTTGAAAACAGTTTTCCAGGAAAATGTTGCCAGTGCAAATTCCATGGTGTCATCTTGAAAATTAATCTTTGAGGAACACAGAATAGATTTCTTCCTTTTGTTGATCCATTGTAATCATAGTATGTATTAAAAATTGCCCTGTTGCATTTTTAGGCTGTTTTTGTATTATCCTTTGGAATATTTTTCATCTGGAAGATAGTGGGCAAGTGCCTGAAGTATGAATTGTGTTGTTTTTTTTTATTATAGGAAATTGAAGGTGTAACAATACATGTTTCTGGGCTGCAACACATATAAATAAGTTTTGTCAACCTTCCATGCATTACCTCTTTATACTGTTTTATTGTATTTCTGAAAACCAGTAGGTACTGGGGAAATGGACAGGAAAGAAAACTGAGAGAGCAGACATGTTAAAAATTATTAGCTCTAAGTGGGCAAGAGCTGGGTTTGTTAGTCAATTTGTATGATACCTTCCTACTCCATGGTCTTGTTTTGTCAATATCTGGCATTTCTGACCTAATTCTCTTCTGTTATGTCCTATCCTAACATGTCTTATCCTTATGTTAGTTCAGCGAACTGTCTGCCCCATGCTTCCTTGTCCTTAGTTTCCTCACCAGAGCATCATCCAGTTTTTGGCGAGGTTACCTGAAGATATCCTTCCATTTCTTTCTCTATCAATCTCTCTTTCTTCTTCGTTTATCATGTCCCACAGTACTGGTGATGATTGGACGTATCCATCCCATTTCACTTTTGTACCTCTGTTTTGATGAGAGGATATTCATAATGGCAAGCACTTGACTTTTGCCCTGTTTAAAATTCACTAAGGACTTACATAAAATTGGCCGCATCAAGAGAGAGCTGCAGAAATGTGCACACAAAACACGTACAGCAGCTATGACCAGGTTTGCCTAGGATTCTTCTGAAAATTCTCACTGCTTCTTGTGTGACAAAATGCCTTCCTTCCAGAAAGCTTTCTGTCAGGGAAACTACTTGCTTTAGTAACAGGGATGTCAACCTTCTAACTTTAGTCGGAATTCCAACTTCTTTTATCGTCACTGATAAAATTTTCCAACTTTTTGGTGTGAAACAGTTTGACATGCCTGGAGTAAGAATGAAGGTAAAATATGAAAACAATTTAGAAAGAGGACTGGTGAGAAAATAGACTAAGAATTAAAAAACAGGTCCTGATGGGAGTTGATTGTTTAAGGAGTTGATTGTCCTCTATGTCATAGGAGTCTCTAGGAAATTTTGGACTTTTGTATCATAATCAGAGAGATGAAACAGATGTCCACTAATATAGATCTATATGTTATTTTGTTTAGTTTCACTTTTGGTTTATAGGGAGAAAAACAGAAACAGCTGTCACTCAAAATCGCCCGGCACAACTTCCGACCCATTTGTCCTGGGCACAAGACAAATGCCCATTTGAACAATATTAGGCATATAAAAATTAATTGGGCATGACATCAGAACCTGTTTGTAAAACAAACTGTATGACATTTCCAAGATAAATAATTAGACTAATGTCATGTCAAGGAAACAGTGAACTATAAATAAAAAGTGAAAAAGGGTAACAAATTATGAAAAATAGGTTGACGGCAGTGTATTAGCAGATGTCCAATACATAATTCTTATCTTAACAAATATCAACCAAAGGGTTGTGAATGTATCATTACTCACTTTAGTTCCTTGTAAGCTAACTAGGATTGTTCATTTCCTTTATAATCATTGTAACAGTAGTGGAGTGATGTAGATATTGTGTCACAGTATATGTCATGTGCTTGTATTTTATAACACAGTCTACAATTGGTCATTGTGTTGTTTGTTGCAAAAAATTTTCTGCCCACAGGTCTGAAAGGCAGTGGCAAGAATATTTGAGATAGACTGAGAAAAGCAACATTCAAAAACAAAAACGAGCAAACAAGTTTTGCTCTGGATGTCAATGCTGCAATTTGTAGATCTATATCTTTGGGAATCATCGTGAAAAATTACCTTCATGAAAAGGAAAAATCATTATAGTTTTTTTTTACCAAGACATTTGTGCATGACATTTTAGAAATAAAAACGAGAAGTCACTGAAAAATGAATTTGCATGCTGCTGGAGGTATAATATCTACACTTGATAATGTACCAGATACTCACCCCAGTATTGACTTTAAAATGGCCGTGGTGTCATTCCTTGCATGCCGTAGCGAAATCACCCTAAAGGCATCAGAATTAATGTCCATCTTCTTGCCTCTGCCTTTCAGGCTCCTACGCCAAGGGAGAGAAATGACAAGCCACGCTATGATGATTATGGCTACAACACAAAAGATGCAGGGGCATATGACCGCAGGCCCTATATTGATAATGATTACAACAGTCAGCGAGAATCAGCTGGAGGACGTAGGGGTCGTAGTAGCAGAGGCAGCGCGTCATCACGGCAAGATACCTATGACAACCGGAATTCACGTGATGGCCCTTATTATGTGAGCGGAGATGTCACCCGCAGTGAGGATGAATCTGCCTATGGTTCAGACATTCCACTTGATGGAGGCAAGCCGAAACCAAAGCCTAAGCGTAGGTCACATGTGCCAGCGAAGGAGGAGGAAGAAAGGAAGCTTCACTATGCTGATCTAGATTTACCCCGCAGGACCACTAACACTAATCCCTCATATCAGCCGGTTGCAGGACGGCAGCAAGAGAGAGAGCGTGAACCCCCAGTGGAATATGCGGAAATCAGTGTCTGAGGGATGCATTTACATCTGTTTTGTTGATGGGAGAGCATGAGAAATGTGAACAAGTAATTCACATTTTCCCAGTAGGATGTCACTGAGAAAAAAATAGTCTGACAAAAAGGAATACGAATCACATTCTTAGATGAAGTGAGATCATGATTGCAGGCTTGTATGTCCCAGCCATGAGTGGGTTTCATGCTTAAAATTGTACAGGATCTTTTAAAAGGCAGTTTTACTTTGCATTACTGTTTTCATAGCTGTTCTTCCCTTAACACATATTGAATCATAGATTAGCATGTTTTCTTTGCTTCCTTAATTAAGTTGAAGACTGATAGGTTATTGAATAACTGAATCATAAAAAAGAATGTAATCAGGAACTTCAGCGGTGTATTAGAGTAAATTTGCCTCATAACCCACTCAATTTTCCTATAAAATTTAATCCTACCTTACCTATCAGAATGTAATCTAGACTAAATTGATTTGTCTGCCCTCCCTTTCTTTTCTTATGATGTGTTTGAGAGAGAAAGAAAGAAACATTATTGAGCTTTCAGTATTTTACCTGGACCAGCCTAGAATGTAGAGGTCTATAAATACAGTCCTACTGATGTAGTTTTGTTCTAATAATTTTTATTTATAATGTGCATAGAGTAGCATACTCAAATTGATCGTCATAACTGGTATTGAAGAGTCTTTTTGATTGATCTGAATGACATTCTTGACTGGCCTTTTATGTTGTAAGATGAAAATAGCTACTGTTGAAAACTGTGAAGGAGATGTCTACTTTTTAGCAATCTGATGAACAAGATTTGCATATTTTTTTCATACAGAACTTATGTTTTAACATTTAAATTTCACAGTGCCTCTAATGCAATGGAAAGAGATACAAGTTTAAATTGTCACCAAGTGATATTGACCTGAACTTCAAATTTTATTGTCTTCTAGAATAATTTTTTGTTCTCTGTTTTCTTCTTTTAAACTTGCAGTGAGGAAGAGAGCATTGTCAAAATGACAAAGGCTGATGTAATAGAGTAGTTTTGCATGAGGATGAATGTTTCAATTTAAATCGCAACGTTCAATTTTAGTGTATAAAGTCGGGCATTAAGTGAGCACAAGTGTAGCTTTATGCTACTCTGTCTCTGTGTTCTTGGCACAGTTGAGTGCTTGACCAGTCAAGCTCTGTGTAGTTTTGACCTGTATGTCTCCTTTAATCATTGTCTTGACTTAGACAGAGTGAAAACAGAGAGATACAAACAGAGTGAAAAGATTTCTGTTTTTAAATTATTCTTGTTTTTTGTTACTGATTTCATGGTGCTGAATAGTGAAAAACAATGTCGAATATCTTCAAAACTATTCAGTCGACTAGTTGACCTGAGCCACTGTTTGACTTTTGAAATAGTTGTTTGACTATTCCATAACCATCTGGCAGTTTTTTTTTTTTTTTTGATGACCGATAAGGTCACAGAAGTGCACCTTAGTCTCATTGACAGCACCAAGCCAAACACTTATTTGTGTCCTGTGGCCTTATGGTAAATGAGAGCAGTAAATTTCAAGCTTTATTGATTTATGACTATGTGAGGCTGTCAGACGAGAAAAGTGGGATATCTGAAAAAACTATCCTCTGATATGTAATAATGAATTAAAAACAGATTAGATCAAATGCAGATCATAGTAGACTTGCAAGCTATCAGCCCAACATGACTTAAACTGTGATTCTGTTTTTTTTTCATCTCTAAACTGATTTCTTACAACAATTACACTGAAATGGATATCTCTCGTGAGCTTTTTTGTCAAGTTCTTATCAGGCAGCAGCCCAAGATCATGAGTTTTACATTTATATTTGGCAAGGGAATTAGTCATTGAAGACAGATATCTAGATCAGTCTTGTTTTGTTTTTATTTTTTTACCACTGTAAACAGTTTCTAGATATGAGACCTTATGGTCCAAATTTATGATGGAGTGATTCCAACAGATATTACACATTCTGATTTCTTTGATAATGCAGATGATGGTCAAACTTTCCACTGTCTTTATTATCTTTTCTTGTTTCAAAGTTATAACCAGTCATGTCCCATTTTCTTAAATTAAAAGTGTGAATCATATACGTGTGGAGTTTCACCAGTCTTACCCCAGATTTGCTGACAGTAAAGAATCAAGATTGTGCAGCACAACTGCCTTGAACTACTATGAATTTGTACTTAACCAGACTCTGTATTTGTTACTCATAGTCCTTATCAAAATATTTGTACCGTTGTGTCTTGAAACTAATGTCTCGTAGGTAATTTTGTAGGTCTGTTTCAGATATTTTGTTGTGATTATTCCGCAATAAATATGATGCATTTATGAAATTGTAATTGAATATCTCAGCTTGAGTGGAAGGTTAGATTTTTTATTTATTGTTCTTTTTTTGTTTTTTCATAAATGGAGAGAAGCTTGCTCATTTATCGTATAATTTATGCCTTGCAAATCACAGCTTTAGTGCGGTGTGAGTTTGTCTTTATGAGGTTCAGTTTCCGATTAATTATTGAGCCAAACAAGAAAGAAGTATAGAATATATTTTTTTTCTTTTGTTTATTTTTTTAGAGGGGTGGTAGGAGGGAATATAATTGAAGGAATAATCTTTTTCTAGAATCATAGTATAATGCATCTTTTGATCCAGTTAGACCACTGTATAGTCCAGAACTGGAATTTCTTAACTCTGGACCTGCGAGCGTCTCGCGCGAAGAGCGGCACTCAATGTGCGCGGCTGGGTGCTACTTGCCAGGG
>JBCEWB010179308.1:0-10034 GCA_039654565.1 Peronia peronii
AAGGCTAGACGTCGGGCTTCCCTACCCAGAGGAAGCCAGGGGACCGTTGAGTCACTGAAAAAATGCAGGTTTTCGATCTTCGTGTCCTTCCATCCTCCGATGCAGGACCCACGAGTCGATCCCGGCCTCACTGCCGTCAGTTGTTTTTCACTCTGAAGTCGACGCCAAACCACAGAGCCACTGCGCCCCCCCCCCTCTCTCTCTCTCTCCCTCTCTCTCTTTTAATCCTCTAGCCGCTCCTTTCCCCCCCCCCCCTCCCCCTCCCTCTACCCACACACACCTCCTGTCTATTTGTCACATCCACTTCACACCGGTTAGCGTCAACCACACAATTTGATGTCAGAAGGACATTCTTAAAGAACGTTTTGAAAAAAAGGATATCGACTAAGCCAACATTAATATCCTTTTCTTTCCTTCTTTCATTCTTTCTTTCTTTTTTTTCTCTCTTTCTTTCTGTCCTTCTTTCTTTCTTTTTTTCCTTCTTTCCTTCTTTCCTTCTTTCTTTCTTTCTTTCTCTTTTCTTTCTTCTTGCCTTCTTTTTTTTTCTTTTTGTTCTTTTTGTTGTTCACGACTTAATAAGAGCCCAAGTTCTTTCAAATCAGACACCAAAATCAGAGACACACGCAGGCGAACATACCAGCTGTCACATGAGTGTGCGGAGCTATCAATCATTCATTAGAGGCCACAAGAAACAGATCAAAGGGGACTAACTTCTGCACTACTGGGACATGTTAGGTAACTCCGTCAAGAACATGGTAGTCGACAGAAAATGAGGAGCGGAAATACAAACGAAACACCTACTACTAAGGAAATAGATTCAATTGTGAGAAAGCTCTAGTTTTTTTTTACGTCTCCTTCTGTGTTTTGGTTCATATATCAATGAAACTAGACTTTAGACGTTTATGGTTTCGGTGGCCTAGCGGTTGGGCCGTCGGACTCGGGATCTAAAGTTCCAGGTTCGAATTCTGACTGGCCCTGACATTTTGTCTTTGGGAAAGACAATTTACACACATTTCCTGACTCAACCCACTATAGACAGTAATTAATATTTTTAGATTGATAAGGATGCAGCCGCCTTGTCATTGTATGCTTTCCAGGAAGCTGAGAACGTTTATGAGTGTCTTCTTTGGATCTGTCGGGGTAATAATAGAGTGTAAAGCGCCTATACTGTATGGGGATAAGCGCTATATAAATGCTCTCTATTATTATTATTATTTTGTGTTTCAGTTCTTATTGTGAGCTAATGACGGAAAATAGCCAGTACAGAGCTAGGCTTATAAAGAGTGCAGAACAATGAAAATAGAAAAATGGACTAATTACCACAATAAAATGCATTTTCAATCTTCAAATTATGATTACTGGTAGGTGTAAGCATCCCGTGAGCTCTTGGTCTTCCAGTGTTTTACTCCACATACTGCTACGAATGTCCTACGGATGGCTCTGTGCAGCTGTTGGAAACAGGGTGTTGCCTTCATTTTGAGCCGTTGTGACAAATACTGAGATTAGCTGTGTTCATGTCGTGTCTTCCATGACTCAATCCATGTGTCATGACCACGTTGTTTTATGAATGTGAGAAAGTTCTCTGAATGAGATGTATTTCAAAAGATATTTTTATCACACCAGGACAAAACAAATGTATACATTCATACTGATCTGTTGATGAGGACGGAAAAAAACAAATGCAAGCATTGAAAGACTGGATACATTTTAGACAGTGAGAGCAAAAGGATTGAAAGATTATACTTGACACAATACAAGCTGTCAAATGTTCATAGATTTTCTCGTACATCTAACATGAAACAACACGGAAACAAAAGCTGGTTTCCTTCTGTTCATGACAAGGATTAGTGAAAGTTAATGGGGTTTCGTGAAAAAACAAAGACGAAACCGTAAAGGAAAGCCCAGCAAAATAGGGAATGGTTGTTTTACAGGCTGCACTACCTGCAGATGCGGAATTTGGTCTGTGTTAGTTGTTTCAAGTACGATTGTAACAATATTCACGTGCCTTTGACAAAACCACTTTTTCTGTTACAATTTAAAACCATTTAGTCAGCTCTATCATATAATATTATAACTTCCCACGGTTTTAATTACTTTTTTTTTTTTCGGAAAGCCACTCTGTGCTCCATTTTCTTGACAGTTTTGTTGTAACGCTAGATCTACTGCGGATATCTGTGTTATCCACAGGGGTCATGGAAAGAGCGCTATCTTTTTCATCTTGACATTAATATGTGTGTGTGTGTGTGTGTGTCTTAGGTATTATCCAATAGCATGCATAATTTAATCAAGGGGCAAAACAGCTGTTCTCCAACTTCGAATGACATTTGCGGAAACAAGGAGTTAAAAGACAAGCTGTTTCATCCTTTCATTCTGTAGCAATTGTATTTAATTTTGTTCGCTATGTATTAAACAAGATTTCAAAACTATGTCTCCATTTCCTTGAAATGGAAGTTTTGGAGGGAAAAGGTGTTACAAAGAAGCCTAGGTTTCAATAGCTGGAATAAAATTTGACAAAAGATCCATTTAATCACAGTTTAATTAATTATTTCGCCATCTTCAAATATCCCAACTTTCCAAATATTCATTAAAGGACAAACTACATACATCATTTGATTCTCTACCAACTGCATTTCGTTTATTATTCATTAAAAGACAGATATTCTGCGTAAACAGCAATTATCCAGAAACTGGGTTCTGTCAGAGAAGGTTAAAACAGGACTGGTGATGGTCATGCTCTCCCTTTCCTTCCCTTCCCTCTCCCCTTTTTCTTCCCCATCCCCCCCCCCCCCCCCCCCCTTGCAGGTTGAATTTCGCCTTGTAACAATCTAGGCCAATAGAGGGCTTTGTTTAATCTTTAACACGAACTGAAGCGCGTCCGTCACTGCGAGAGGTCAAACAAAGACACACACAACAAATCGCATGCAAAAGCGGGACAAAACTTGTCAATACATCTCTCTCTCGTCCCTCTCTCTCTCTCTCTTTCTCGCCCTCGCTCTCCACACATCCATCACACAATAGTGTGAACTTCGCTTACTCGTAAGCCGGACACAAACCACCATTGTCAGAAATGTGTAGGATAGGACCCTCTGTTGTAGCTCTCTCATGTTTGACGACCAATGAGCCTTTTTTTTCCGCAGTCACTTGAGTGATTGTTTCCTTTACTAGGCATTTGTGACAGACACGAGACTGCTACAGAAAAAGGATAAAAAAAATCGCTTTGTCTTTGAAACATTTGAAATGGCAATTCTGGAAAATTAGCATAGTAACAAAAACAACAACGATCAGAAACGGGGAAAAAATAATCATAATAACAATATAGCGATTTTTCTTAAATATATATATATTTACAGAAATGTTCCTTGAAGCTATTTTAAAAGGTGAAAAAAAGTTATTTAACTTCCTCTTTTGTATAAACCTCATGAACCAAGCAAAAGGAAGTAATTTGGCTGACTATAAAACTGACTCATCCACATGTTATACTTTTTTCGGGGGAAGGTGGGGGGGGGGGGGGGCAGGGTGGAGGGCACATCGCTGTGATCGTGGGGTTAAATGTCTTCTCCTCGGGGGAAAACGCACGTCGTGGATATCGCGGGTTCGAAATTCGGATCCTGCCATGCATCGGGGGTACGGGAAAGAGTCGAAGATTAAAGCCTGCATTTTATTTTGTTTCAGCGACTCAACAGTCTCCTGGCATCTTCGGAAGGAAAACTCAATGTTTAGCCTTCTCGGATAAGGGCAAATATATTTCGGAAATCACGTGTATACGTCACGCACGTTAAAGAACTCACGGCAGTTAAACATTACAAAATTTCCAAATTTCTTCCCACAAAAATTCTCACCAAAAACAAATCAGGCACTGAAAGCCGAGCTAATCGCCGTTTCTCATGATTGAACGGCTACACGCATTTAAATAAAATCATATTTTTGCTTCAAAACGGAACAGTATTACATCAGCACGTACAGAAGACTTCATCTTTCTCTTGGTACAATGCATTGGCTTTTGAAAGAAGCAGATCATGATCGAACAAGACCTTAATAGACTTTACCGTGTTATCTATGTAGAAAAGGTTAACATAGTGCGGGCGACGCCTTTCGTTCAAGGCCGAACAGGTAACGACTAAATCAGCTGCAGGCATTTCTTTAGTCCAAACAGGCAGGTTGGATATTTCCTGAACAGATGAACTGCAGGTCTATCGTCAAGGTGACCAACACTGAGGCGTAGACTTTTGCCATTCTCTGTAAACATGTGAATCTTCAGTGGGCCCCACAATGTCAGCAAACATCTGTTCAAGAAGGTCAGGGTTGAGGACATTAGGTATTTGGTAGAAGAGCAAATTGATTCAATCGAGAGGATAGTTTGGCCTCTTCTTTGTGGCAGTAAGAATGTAACAAAAAGTACAGAAGACCAGAATCCGAAGCAACACTGTAAGAAATGACTCAAATTCTGGCAGTTCAAGGCATTCCCATCGTAAGATTCTGTGGAGCTAACTAAAATTAATTACGTCTATTGTCCAATAATTCTATAATTACTTGGATTGATCTCCAGTGCCAGAAGTGACCGATATAGTTGAATTACCAAATATTACTTCCAGTTTCTCAAATTAGGCAAAACCTAAAAACCTACATTAAAGTTTGGCTATCATCACACCTGATCTTTACCAGCGTCGTTTCTTGGCTTCTCTGGTGCTTAGGAAAACATACCAGAAAAAACGACATTTATCATAAATGACAGGGATCAGAGTGGGCGGAGACTCCGTTGCCCAAATCTTCACCCACAAAAATGCTTCTTACCAAAAGCAAGACAGGCACCTAAAGCCGAGCAGGGCGCACAGTTCACGAAATTTATAATAGAAGAACAATAATCTGAAGTACAGGTCAAAAGTGGCGGATGCATCAAATTATTTTGACCATACAGGAGTTTTTGCAATGGGAAAATCCATTTCTTTTCTTTTAAATGCTGACGTTTTAAACCAGATCCTGCTAGATATAGATCTAGGCTGAGTGTACAGTATCAGTTTGATGGTTGACTCACACCATAGAAAGCTATAGAAAGTTTGGCCGCCTTTATTTACAATGTATCCCTACCCACTATGCTCGAAATGGAAGAATGTTCATTTCATTATGAAAAACCATTCGATTTATCCTTGTTTGACTGAGACTCTTGAGGTAAAGGATATCCTAGTGCAAAAGTTAAGAGATGAAACTTACATATCACTTCAAACCCATAAGGTAATCGTGCAGGATGAAAAACAAAAAAACACACACACAAAAAGGAATTCATGAATGATAGAGAAAGGACACAGAGGGGGACAACGTATCTGACAACGTACTGGCACACTTAAGGAAAAGTTGTGGGCTACTAACCGTACAGTACTGTAAATTGTGACATTATGAGACCGTGATCGTCAAGGTGACGAGATAGACCTTGTATGATAACAATATTATGCACATTGAGTTCAGTGCTATCAGGTAGGAATCGTTTATTTTAATGATTTTTTTTTGGTCATTACCACAATATATATATATATATATATATATATATATATCTGAACATCCTGAACATTCTTCCATTTCGAGCATAGTGGGTAGGGCTACATTGTAAATATATATATATACTAGAAGAGAACCCACGGCCTTCGTGGGAGATGTTTTAAATATAGTTCAAACTGATACTGCCTTGCTATATAGTGTATGGCAAGCGTCGCACCTCTATGTTGGTATTTTTGAGGGTTAAACTGAATGTTACTTAAAGAGACACGTCTTTGTTTTTTTTTGTTTTTTTTTGAACGCATCATTCTATCGAACATACAACAGAGCCCACCAATATTTAGGAAAATTCCATCGACCCGAGAAAGTTTGTCTCACTTTTTGGCGTGACCCTGTTACGGTGGGTAGAAAATTTATGATGAAAACTCTTGTCTACGAATGACAGACTCATAGTCAACTGAATCTAGATACTCTCTAAATAATAATAGTAGTGAGTAGTTTTAATAATTACGTAGGAAAGAGACTGACGTACTTCCGGGCTAAATAAGAACTTTCGGCTCAGACCGGAAATGAGGCAAAATCTTGTAAACAATAGCGCTTAACCTTCATTGTGATTATGTTGATGTACTTGATTGCAGGTAAGTTATCAGTATTTTATGAAAATATTGTATTCCATCGTGGCCATGGACTTGCAGATCAAATCTTGTACAAGATCACTTACGAGGGGGAGATAAATGGCTTTAAGAAGCAGGACCTTGTTGACTTGTTTGTGTGAAGTGCTGAGAATCGGGGCATCGAGTTGGACCCAAATAGCATTTTGGAGTGCAAGACTGACACCCTAAAGGCGAAAGTGACAGTACCAGCTAATAGCATAAGCATAAATTAGCTTATTCCTACCCAGCTTGATGTGTCAAATGACTTCAGCCAGGTTCTAATGCTAAAAGCATTTGATATCTTATCTTACCTTGCCTAGTCGAGAGACTGCTTATGCCGTATGTTTGCCCCACCTCCGGGTTGTAAACTTACTTCCGGCGGGAAACCCCGTTGGGTTTGTCCCGAAATCTTGGCCAACACCATTCGGATCAAACATTCTCGCGCGAGTTTATTATTCAGTTATTTTCGCCTTTTGAGAATAACGTCAAATAAAGATAATAAGCTTTTTTTTCAATATGCAAACAATGTTGTAAGCCAAATTTCATATGGATCCATTTAGCACTTTTCGAGTCCATAAGCCTATTTTGCGGGTTTTGTTACAGATTTAAAGTGGGTGTATGTGTGTGTATGTGAGTATGTGTGTGTGTGTGTGCGTGTGTGTGTGTTATGCATGTATGCAGCCTTCGATGCTGACCAAATAGACTTATCTCGACAAATTTTGTGGCTACTATTCTTCTTCCGATTATAAAATGTCAACTGTTTTTGGCGTCGGTAACATACACATGGGACTTAATTGAAAATATATTCACCTTTATCCGAGGCGGCTAAAAGTCGGGCGTCTTTACTTATGAAGTCTGGGGACTGTTCGTCATTGAAAAAAAAAAACAAGTAAACAAACAAACAAACAAACAAAAAAACAGGCAAGCTCTAATTTTTCTCATCTCGCCGTAGGATTCAAAATTATTCGCAACACTTTTCACACTGTTATGGAGAGACAGATGCCAATCCCTTTCCACGGTAGAAATAGGCGTTCTCTTGCCCGTTTTTTACGTTGTGTCCTAAGGCCTTGGTATCGCTCAGTGGTTCCACTGACAAATAAACTGCTACAGTATTTTGATTGCCAAAGCCATGCGGATCGTTCCGAGACACCCACTTTCATTTGTTGTCTTTGTTTATTTTTATTTTAGTTATTCTTAATGAACAAAGACAGACTGATAGAAGACAAAAACAAAACAATAAAAAACTACCAAACAAATAAGATAAACGCAATCAAACATACACACACACATTCACACACACAACAAAGCGAAGGGAAACAGCAACTCACAAAGCAAAAACAAACAAACAAAAACAACAACAAGAACAATAATGGCAAAACAACGACAACAAACAGAACATGACAAAATAAAACAATAACAACAACAACAAAAAGCAAGACAAACAAACAAACGATAAATAGGCACGATTTTTTAATTGAAACTTTAGCGATTCATGATTGCATATGAGGCGGCCTCATTATGTCTATTGAAAAACATCTTCACACACCAGGGTTGTAAATTCATTTTGTTTTTCTGCCTTTTTGTTTAGTGTAAACATTTCTCAAGTAGCTGACTGGTCGTCTTTTCTCCTTGTAGTTAAACTGACAAATGGTCATATAAGGCGGTGAAATCGTTGGCTTGTGATTGTAAATTTTGTAAATTCCGAAAAATGAACAATTTTGTATTTGCGTGTGAGGAATATTGACATGTCTATACGTGACATATAAGAATATTATGGTGTGTAATAAATGGACATAGTAAGTTACACAGGGCATAGTCATTCATCTTGTCCGACCTTAAGTAGTTGGCTACAAGTCATACTGAATGGCTTTTTACTTGCTGTGTTTGTTTGTTTGTTTGTGTTGAGGTTTAACGACACATCAACACGGTCACGGCTATATTGTGTCAAACACGGTAAGATACGTTAACACGCGAAGAAGGAGAGAGGAAAGTGAGCGGTACAGAAGACAGGAGCAAGGAGAGAGAGAAGAGATGTCACCCCTGGAACGTCGAGCCATGGATGGGAGACATCCCACCGATGGTGAGCTTTCTCCACCTGCAGGTGGGAGCAAAGAAACTACTTATATACCCCGGGCCCCCGCGGGGACACTTGCTGTATAAACTGTTATTTTACTTGTTGTATTTAATGTGTGGCTAATCCATCGGAATCGTCCGATAATGACAATATGCCTTTTTACTCTCAGCCATGAACCCATGTGTAGTTTCTGGACTCACACAGACGCCTACGCCTACTGCCTCGTTACATGGACTACTGCTGATGTCTGGAAAACTAGCTGTCGAATGTAAACGTTGTTGTCTTTCCTTTCGAGGGCAGCTGGCTCTCTGGAGATGACCGATCTCCCTCTCGGAATTTCAGCTGTGGGCATAAATGGATTGTCTCTTTTTGTTTTTTTCTTTTAACAACAACAGCAACAACAACAACAACAAGAACAAAACAACAACAACAACAACAACAGCTACAGGAACAACAACAACAGCTACAGCTACAAAAAAAAAAAAGATTGAAAGAAAAAATAAGATACAGCCAAATAAAATATACATTGGTCTACGTGATTACGATTTTTAAAAAAAATCTATTTTCCTTATACCATGAATTTTTTAGGAATTTTTTCATTATGTAATGCTGTTTCAAGCAAAGAGTGCAAACATGATTTTTTCCCCCCTCTATATGTATGGCAGGTCAAAATCACACAAACGAGGCCACATTTATGAACGGTGTCATCTGCCGAATATAGTTGGAGCAATCAGTCAAGATGCATAGTATCCGTGAGTGCTCTTTCTGTCCTCTCATTACGCGCACGATCGTGTGCGTGCATCCAAGATTGGATGACTCAGAGCTCTACTCACAGTGCAAGGTGGCTGTGAATGAGGGATTACACAAATTAATTGTTAGGCCTTCTTGTGACGTCAGTCCATGACGGCCGTGCATCCCCATCTGCACCTCACCTGGCGCTTTATGACATCATTCCCCCCCCGCCCCCCATACACACACACAACCTAATACTCATTCTCTCAGCTATCAGTATACGCCAAAATGTACAGAATAACATCAACAAACACAAACAACCAACCAGATATATCAACAATATCATTTCTATGGTAGTTTGAAAAAAATAAAACCCACACATTTTCTTTGAAAAGACAAATGCGATTTAGTTTTATTTATAAAAGTTCTTTCTCACACAGACATAGAGAATAAAATAGAGGTTTAAGAGAATGGAGTGATGCTACAGAATATCATTTTGTCTAATGTAGAAAATTGTATTTCAAAATGTGGAGAAATAATTAAACATTGATGAAATTTGACGTTTTGTCTACTGTTCTAGTGCCATAACATAAACATTTGCACCTTTAATCTGTTGTCCATTTCAACATAACATCAATGATCCTCATCAGCTTTTGTCGACTGGATCTCCAATCGGTTGTGAGATTTTATAAGTGTTTGCTGAGGGTGAACTGCAAAAGCCAAATCTTAAGTTTTTAAAATTCTTATGATAGCAATTTCGGCACTGGAAGAGTTAAAGTCTGTTAGATTTGTCCTATAACAATCATTACAATAATAACAACACCAACTGACAATATAGCGCCATCACATCAACAAGCACAACGGTGCCTATCGCCAACAGTTGAATTCTCATCAACATGTACAGCTGCAAACACATGATCACAAGACATAGCAGCCTTTTTTTTTTTTTTCCACATTTCCTATAGTCGCCGTCATCCTATTGGTGAATAAACAACATATTATTTGCAATTACGGTTTGTTTCTCATCCTCTCGGAAATCCATAATTATGTTACTTACAAAATAATATCCTCCCTTCCCTTCCCCCCCC
>JBCEWB010179329.1:0-10033 GCA_039654565.1 Peronia peronii
ACAACACTTCGATATATATGTAACAGTATACGATTTTAGCCTTTTTTACACAAGCCCCCAAATTTTGTATCGCTCTACATTTTACTCATTCAAACGGAGATAATATGGATTTGAGGCGATATCTTAGGCATTCAGTTGACACTGTCAGGGCTAGCGCCAGTCTTATTTCACAGTGCATACATTATTACATTATTATATAGGCTATTGTTTTATATATTCAATGTAAGGCTAGCTATCTCCCCCCCCCCCCCTTTTCCCCCAACCCTTTTCAAAACAAAAGTCAGAACAAATAATTGAAGATAGATTTTAAGTGTTAAGTTTTGAGAATAAATATCTAGCCATGAACCCAGTGTAAGTATAATGTATCACAAAGATGTATTTCCGTTATTTTCCTTCTGCTTTGTTTTCGTTTGTTTGTTTGTTTAGCTTGAAACAAACATTTTCGTGGTGGGGAACTTCAAGATATCTGTATGCCCATCTGAGGACAGTACCTCATGTGACCACAGTCTGTGATCCTTCATTTTTGTATGTCAATACCAGCACTGATAGTCAGCACGAAGCAGCTCATAAATCATGCAGAAATCAATCTCACAACAGAATCAGTGATGATTTCATCTTGTGTTATTTATTTTTCATTAACTTCACAACATAAGCAGAAAATAATTATAATATCGGCAATTTAAAAAATGAACACGTAAATACATTTGTCACAACAACGATAATTCTTTATCCACTCGGCATAGCATACTTACCAAGTAAATCTTTGTTCATGTAACTTTTAAGCAACAAGACAGCATCTAATTTATGTAAACATGCAGGCCAACCAAGGAGCTTATAGTATTATACTGAAGCGCGGACTGATGACATGATACATCACACGTGCCGCATATGGAACTATGCCCATGAGGGCAAGAAACCCAGTTAACATGTTACCACATGTTCAGTAGTTCAAGACTAAACGAAACTCACACTGTCATTATCTCACGATAGCAAGTCTATTGTATTCTGTTTTTGCTGTAGCTCTCCACAACAATAATAATTTTAAAAAACTATGAATCTGTTTGTTTACAAGAAAAGATTTATTGTATTTACATTGACTTCACTCCGTGCGTAATAAAGGACGCCGAGCATAGCAACGCTAAGTCTAGCCCTCATGGCCATGGCGCCCAGTAGTGGCACGCGAGACACAAGATGTTTTGTTAAGGTGACCTCATCAGTCTTCTCTCCAGTATAAAGTGTAAACTCCTTGAGGCCAACATATCTGGCCTATACGGAGACATGGACCCAGTCTCTTCTGTGGGAAGTAACATTAACACTGTAAAATTCTCATTATTGTTATGATACATGTATAATCAGAAGAACATTCTATCTTTTTTTTTTTTTCTTCTTCGTGTTTCTACTGCATAAGTGAAGTGCAACTTCAGCCATATAGCCATCGTATGAAGCCTAAGTAAGAAAGTACCTAGGTTACAATTCACATATTTGAGCCCAAAGTTGAAAAAGCCCAAACAGAAGAAAAAAGGAACAAAAATCAAAATCGAGAGCCTAACAGTCACATTTCGGGTGAAGCATTAACACATCATAAAACGTAAATATGACCTCAGAAAAAAAATGTTTTGTTCGAGATAAATTCTCCTAGAACAGACCTGAGTACTTCTCATTCTGAGGTTTTCTGATAGTTCAACATTTCATCATAACTGAAGGATTATACCTGTAAACTCTGAAGTTGGAGACTCTGGGTGAAAATTTCGACAACTAAGTATTATGCATCCATTTTTGTGAAATTTTGTATGCGATCTCATATCGAAAAATAAAAAATAAACAAAATAAAACAAAATATTTACAATCTATTTTTCTCAGTGCCGGAAATCATCGTAATTGCAAAATGCGTTACTTGCGCTTAAAGTAGACCGTGGCCTTTTTTTGTAGAGTTAAAGAAAATAGTATAATGTTTACGGTAAAGGACAAAAATGAATTTATTATTAAAGGCGCACACCCCTCAGGTTGGTCTGTACGGCAAATTATAACATCACTACTATAACCTTATAACTTGATAGGCATGCGGAGACGTATATTTACTTATTCGTCTTTTTAGTTTTGCTCTACAATATTTGATTAGCCAAATTTGTAAATACACATTTTGATATGCCTTTCATAACTTGTAATACGCATCGTCCGTACAGCGTTGATTTTATATATATTTACTTTGACTAGTTTATTAAACTGGAAACGTACTCACCGTGTTAGGCACAATATAGCCGTAATCGTGCTGGTATGCCGTTAAATCGCAACACAAACACACAAACTTCAAAAGAATGACCTGGAAAGCTCGAAGTTTTTAGGCGGCCCATTTTCTGAATGCATTCAACTGAAACAGGTCACCAAAATGAACGACAGGAATGTAAAAAGTATTTCAAGCAAAATAGATTATTCTGCTATACTTTGAAGGGCAGTATAAATCAGAGATAGATAGACCTATACTAACAATAAGGTAACTCATAAATACCAAAGACTAGATGTGTATCAGACTAAGCATGAGGACATCAGCAAGATCCACAAACCGCCATTTTAAAAGTCATGAGAAAACGGAATTTTTTTTTTTGCGTTCGATTTATCTACTACCGGTAGGCAATTCCTGCAAACAGGTGTATTTTTACTGTGGACAGAACCTCTTTCGCTCCGTTTCAATACTAAACAGGAAGTTTATAGATAGTCAATTTTTTTTTTTTTTTAGTCAACTAAGTTACTTCCCTTTACCGAGTATGAGAGGTCCATAGCCATAGCAGTAGAATTATACTAGTACAGTGTATATATATTCATGGAGAGGTCAGATACAAGCTTTGCAAAGAAAGTTTGGGGGGGGGGGGGGGGGAGGAGGCAGGGGGAATGATCACTTTTTCGATTGCAGTTTGAAACATTTTAAACAAAAGGTTATCCTGATGAGGAAAAAAAAATCATCGCATGGCAAATTTTCCGTTACTCGTGTTTCAAATAAATAATATAAGAAAACGTGATTTTTGACTTCTTTTCAGTGTGTATGGTGTATTTCTTGAACTTGGCAAAGGGGAGTAATTTGGGTCTGGGGTCAAAATGGCTCATTGTGGTTATAGCTCAGCAACATCATTTCATTTTCCTGAATGAGTAATAACTATCTTTTATGCTGTATAGGATACCAGTTCACAATAATCTATACTATAGCTTGTAAACTTTGAACTTGTGCACTTTAATCAAATAAGTCGACCGTTTCTAATGAAGCTTGTGAAATGACGCGTTTTATTGCGCACTTATGTCTCTAAAAACGTCCTAAATCTAAATTTTAATCTGACAGACATGTTCCCAGAAGCAATTTCACTATTTGCGACCTATGAAAGCTAAAAACCTTTATTCTTGTTCTATTCTTGTATGGATACTGTATTGTTGTTTTCTTCCGTGTTCACTTTTGATGCAAAAATGCGCACCAAATTCACACTTAATACAAGTGAGTCATATTTTCTGAAGCAAAGCCTTTGGCTTTCAACATGTAATGTGGTTCATATTGAATCTTGGAGTTGTATGCTGACGCAAATGTATTACTCAATGCTTTCATCTCACTTCTTATGTGTGTAGGTATGTGTATTTTACACAAACGTAATAGTTAATTTACTCATTCTCTATTTTGCATAGATTATTAAAAACTGGTATCGCAGCAGTGTAAAAAGTAACCATTACTTATTCATGACAAAGGAATTGACATTGCAGTGCTATCAGCACGATTAAAAACCTCCTGCTCCGTCTGAACGAATGACGGTTCTAGGCCTACAGTTAAAAAACGTCTGTTTTCGGGAATTCCCTACCTGTAATGAACGCAGTAATTTCAGTTTTCACATGATTTTTTAAATGGCCAGTTACGGACATTGACGATGCCTTACCGTCAGTCTGACACACTTGTAGTCTGTAGTATTTATGTCTTGGCCTATTATTTGTAGCTATATATTTCTAATTCTAGATTTATCAATCTATATTATAGTTCTACTTCTGCTGAGGTGAACGGATACCCCTTTACATATATAAACATGTTCAATTTTATCATTTACTGTAAGCATCAGACTATTTTCTTGAATTCCATATCAAAGGTCATAGTTTCTATTAAGCGTATATAACGTAAGTTACGACTTTGAGAAAAATGGAGTATGAACGTTTTTCTCAAGTTTGTCACACACACAATTTCAGAAAAATTGATACACTAGAATCTATCGAAATTTTCACCCAAACTGTACCACTTCAAAGTTTACAAACTTGATTTGAATGAGTGAACTAATTTTGTTAGTTATATACCATTTTTACAAGCACTGTATGTAGACCCTATACATATTGTTTTCTTCATTGTCACAACCGCGAAACTTAAACAATGAATTCTTAAGCCTTTCAATCCTAAGAAAGTAGGATTATCTCGGCTTTTTAGAAGTTGCATCTTTTTGCTGAGAATTTTTTGTGGGTAAAAAATTTGGAATTTGGAAATTTTGCCCGGACAGCGGCACGCAGCCTACTCTTTCATCGATTTTGAATTGCCAAGGGTTCTTTAACGTGCGTAATGTACACACGGGACCTCCGAAATATATTCGCCCTTATCCGAGAAGGCTAGATGTCTGGCTTCCCTACCCAGAGGAAGCCAGGGGACCGTTGAATCACTGAAAAAATGCAGCTTTTCGGTCTTCGTGTCCTTCCATCCCCCAATGGGAAGACCCGCGAGTCGAGCCTGGCGGCGGCCAGAACCCACAACCTCACCAACGTGAGTTGTTTTCTCCCTGAAGCAGAAGCCGAACCACAGAGCCACTGCACCCCCCCTTCTGATATATCTAGTCTACGCTGCTCCAGAAAGTACGACGTGGTGCATTAAGCTTGAATTGGGTGCGCATGTTTGGATATGGTGACCACGGAAAGAACAATAAAAAGATATGTATATATGTATTTACTAATATATAATTTGCATAGTATTATTTAATTATTCATTCATTCATTCATTAATGCATGAATTTGTTCATACGTTCATTCATTCATTCACTCTTTTTATTTATTCATTCATTCATTTAATTTTATATTAAGCTGGTGTTAGTTAGTTTAACTCGCTACCCGGCTAACTAGTTAATTAGTCAGCTAGTAGATGAGTAAGTGCATGTATGAATGAGTGAATGACTGTCTATGTGAGTGAGTGAGTGAGTGAATGACTGAGTGAGTGAATGAGTGAGTAAGTGATTGATTGATTGATTGATTGATTGATTGATTGATTGATTGACTGAGTGAGTGAGTGAGTGAGTGAGTGGGTGAGTGTGAGTTAATGATCGAGTGTGTGAGTGAATAGTAAGTGATTGAGTGAGTGAGCGAATGTGTGAGTGGGTGAGTAAGTCTAGATGGGTGAATGAGTTAGTAAGTTGGTAAGTCGGTCGGTTAAATATCAAAACATTCATAATAATTATTGTTTTTATCATTTAATTAATATTATGATCATTGTCATTATTACTTGTGACAACAGTTCAACATTACTTCAATAATTAGATGAGCACTTGGGTAAAATTAATAGTTTTGTTGTCTATACAAGCACCCTCGCTTGGTGTATGAGTCTTTTTTCAGTTTCACTATGTCATTCATGGCCTACCTTTGGCATCAGTGCAAATGGCATTCATCAAAACACCCACGTTGTTGGAAGTGATTAGACGGAAAAGAAAAAGTATTGTAGTTGGACTACACAAAATCAAAATTCATATATAATATGCATTTACACAACGAGTGTGCACCGGCAAATCTTAAGGGAATAATTATGGAATTATGAAGCACAGGGTCATCTCAACAAATGCACATACCACATCAAATAGTCTAGGAGATTTGGAAGAATGAATTACATTTACTATTAAGCATCTGTCATTACAGTGCCCGGATTCTA
The DNA here is from genome assembly GCA_039654565.1 of Peronia peronii. Classification (NCBI taxonomy): domain Eukaryota; kingdom Metazoa; phylum Mollusca; class Gastropoda; order Systellommatophora; family Onchidiidae; genus Peronia; species Peronia peronii. Next base: position 5,918 of record JBCEWB010179329.1, read on the forward strand.
ATGGAAAATTCTATGAGGATCACTTAAGCTACAACAGTGACTTTTGCTCCTTGCAATACATATAGAATTAGCAACAATCTAAAAGAAAAGGCTACAGAGCTCCGCTTAAATGTTTGGAAAACTTTGCTGAACGCTTGAAAGTGTCAGGGAGCCGATCTGACCAAAGACACGCCTGTCCAAATGATATACAAAGCTATAAGAAAGTATCCGGCTGCATTGCCTTTAGGTTTAACTATCATTTATCAAATACGAATAAATATCACATTAGAGACCATGGTATGCCGGCAGTAGTTTTACTGACATATTTAGGATTAACGGAGGAAGATGTCATGGATCTCAGAGGACATGAGTGCAAGATAATTGTGAGGGCCAGTCAAATTCGTTGGCCCTGTGATGGTAAAAGAAGGCACAGAATGCTGAAAACATTTGGAGAAATAGATAAAAAAAAAAAATAACCCCTGATAGATATAAAACATAGTTTGTGAAATATCTTTCATAAATTATTTATGAGGAGTCATTGGTTGTGCTATAAGAAAAATGTAGAAATGTCAGTAACATCTATAAACTAAACTGAGAAAAGAAGCTCTTTGAAGGTAGAGAACAGATGTGTTCGACAAAACCACAACTAACAGCATTTAGTGAACCATATAATGATAGCAACAGATCCAGACTATTGAAAAAATTGATGCCAAGGCACTAGTGAGTTCGCGCCAGCTCGGAGTAGAGCAACATGTCACCCCGTCTAGAATGAGGAAGCCATCAAGAAAAAGGGCCTCTAGGTACCAGCTGATGATGAACACATACAATATCCACTTCCTTGATCGCTGTGTCCACCTGTGCAAGATGATCAGGTGTAATAGTGTCTTCCTCTTCTCTAAGTTCGTCTTTGTCCAAGATTCTCTGTACACCCGAGGCGGGACCTCTACAACGCAAGATCTGATGCGAATGTGACTTTGAATGCGGACCCGCATAGTGTGCAGGATGACAACCTTGAATTGTTTGGCTATATTGTTCAAGCCTTGGGCTGTGAGTCCTTCTTGTGTCCCCATTGTCATCCCCCACAGGTTCCGGCAAATATGTAAAATAAGGCATCTCCAGAGAATCTGAACTCTGAAATTCGCTGAATTTGTGAATCCGTTTCTGTATATCCTTGTCATCACCCCTGCTCATGCAGCTTGTGTTATCTGTGATGGCACCGTCGTCGTCTCTGTCGATATTCTGGGCCCAAAGCCTACTCTCCGATTCAGAAGGTTTTGCTTTGGGTTTGTCTAACAAACTGCTGTCCGTTAAGTGATCATTTTCTGGCAGGTTGGCAGTCTTTCGAGCCTGTAGTATTCTAATTAAACGTGAGTTATCTCTTTTCAGAGAAGAATTCTCCACCTGTAGCTTGGCTATTTGCTGCTGTAAATCCGCTATCAAATGTTCACACTTCACAGTTTTGTCTTGCAGTTCTATCAGCTGGAATTGCAACTGCTCCACAAATTCTCCCACGGGAACACTGGACAGCCTATGGTTCTTTCGAGACGGTATCCTCCTCAACTGCTCTAGCCTTGATTGTGACCCGGTGCCTGAAGGGTCTGGTGATGCGGCAAGGCAAGACTGACCACAGCTTGAGACCGACTGATGATGCGCTGCTGTTTCAGCAAAATATAATTGCTGATCATTATGTTTGTATACCCTAGATCTAGGTGGCAGAGGGGGTGGTTCTTGGAGAGATTCATAATCAGGTCGGGCACGACTTTGTGATTTCTGCTGTAACCTGTTAATATCAATTGATGTGTCTGACTTTACAGGAATGACGAACGCATCCCTTACTGAAGTTTCCTCTCGACTGTCAAGTAAGACTTCTCTTTGGGAAATCACACGTGGCGGAGGTGGCACAGGAAGATCAGAAATGGCCACTGGGGTAGGAAGGGGGGTATAGCTAGACATACTGTACAAGCAGCTCTCGGGTGTAAAGGAAAAGCCCCTCGGACCTGTTTCATAAGTTAACTTTGTGGACTGGACAGCACGCTGTGAAGAGAACGGCTTGGCCACAACCTCGACGCTGTTACTGGGAAAGACACTGAGGCCAACGTTATGAGAGATGTCAGTGGCGTTAATTTCATCTCCTTGGGCATGAGATGATAAAGAGCTTGACTGTAGAGACTGCCGATATATGATCATCTCAGTACTAATAGGCCATGACACAAGTGTTTCCCCTGAAGTTAAAGGCAACTGACCAGAAGCTGAGGTGGTGACGGGTAAAGAAAACGCTTTAGGACGACCTGGGGACATAAGAGTGATAAGACACTATTATACTGCTTGCTTACATTCGTGTTGTGTAAATTATAGTAAACATTTTTATATTGTAGTTTTCTGTTGTCCTACATTAGCCATTTAACCAGTACCAAAAATTTTTCAACTGAACCAAACCAATTCCTATCTTCTATTAACATTAATACACACACCAAAACCCTTTGTTTTTCATCCTCTGGTCTATAGTTGAATAATCTATTAAAATTGTCATGGCTGTCACTTTGATGGAACAACTCGTTCCAAGAAAATGTGTCCACATGCCAAATTCTGGCAACTTATAGTAACCATTCATCAGTAAAGTGAAAGCTAGGACACCAATTATTTATAGGCAATGAAGCTGATCTCCAATGCTCCAGAAGTGCATCTGATCTCCCACTTCCTTAAATCACCAACTTATTTTACAGGGCTTTCAAGTTCTTTTGTGACAAAGCAGCATCAAGTGAGTGTGTCTATATTGACGCTGGTGGTATTTGATTGTGTTGGCGATACGTTGCATCTCATTTACTTTTTTTTTTGTCTTCCGGTATCCCTACTAAACTCAAAGATTTGATTTAGCATTCGCACTGCCTATCGAAGGTAGAGATGTTGTGGGACATACCCTGATAACCCAACATTAATGTTTAAATGCATTATGCTGGTCGGGTATGTATTTCAGGTCAGTGTAAAATCAAAGGTTATAAAAAGTCATGAGTGGTGTAAATCCGTCAAACCACGTCAGTCTCAGCTCCGTTAAATTATAGGCCTGTGCATGATCGATTCATCGATTATGATGACCGACGATCGGTCACGTTGTCGGTCATGATCGACCATGAAACTAACGCATTTATCGGTTAGCTACACCGGTGTCTTTGATCTCGGTAAGACTCCGTCCGTCGGCATACGTTTTCGTCCCACTGTCACCCTACTCATACTACTACCCCTATATATGACCCTTTTTCTGTTTTTTGTCGTTTTTTTTTCTAAAGAGCACAAAAAGAAGAACAAACCCTGTGCTGAGTTTTACTCACCATTTAACCCTAGAATAGCCAAAGGGGTGAGCTGCCGAAGTCTTACTTATTGTACTTTGCATGTGAATTACATTTCAGATAACAGTAAGAGGATATTCATTTCATACGTGTAATGGTATCTGTGACTACACTGTCATTTCTTTAACATAAATCAATATCATTGTGGCAGTATTGCATTCTGGCTGTTTCTTGTGATTCTTTCAGGGTTAAAACCATTAGAATTGTAGAATTCGGGGCGCCAGGTGCACGCTTTGAATCTTCTCTCCTCCTCCCCTCCCCTCTCCTTCCCCACCCACCTCAGTGCAAACGTTCGACATGTGGTATGTTGTTACAAAAGCTAAATTATGAGTGATTGTCATTGTTTGTGATTTAATTAAAATCTTAATTTATGAGCTTTATAAGGTAATATTTGGTATCAAACTGCACTAGAATTCGACGCCCGATCGATCTGCAAAGTCAAGTTTGTGAAATACTGAGCTTCACACCCCATGGTTTTCATAATCTGAGTCCCCGGTCAAAGGTCAAGTGAGCGTCATTATCCAATGACGTTACATCTGTCTCCAACTGACACTATAACACTCTACCTGAGAAAGCTTGAAAAGGGATTGAAGCGGATCAGATATGGGTGAACAGCGTTTGCACCTTTATAGTATTCAAGGAGTTTATACTGTTATACTGGAGTGCGGACTCACGACGTCACCTTAACAAAACATCATAATAATATGTCTAGCGTGCCAATACTGGGCGCCATGGCCATGGGGTTAGACATAGTATTGCTATACTCGTGCACGGAGTGTAGTCAATACTTTTA
>JBCEWB010179340.1:0-10033 GCA_039654565.1 Peronia peronii
CTGTCTGTCTGTCTGTCTGTCTGTCTGTCTGTCTGTCTGTCTGTCTGTCTGTCTGTCTGTCTGTCTGTCTGTCTGGTGGTGGTGGTGGTGGTGGAAACCGAGTCAATTGTCAGAGATATATCTTTGTGTACAGATAACGCTAAAATTTAACGAAGAGTTTCTAGAAAACGAGGAGCGTTCAAAGTGAAGTTTCAGGCCGCCCGTAAATAACTTAATCAGAGAAAGACACGAAACGTCGTTTTTGTGAGGGGAATATTCATTGAAAGAAAAAAAAATCATTGAAGAACGGAAAACATGGCCCGGAGGAAGTAGACAAAAGAAGTCTCATTGTACAAGCAACTGTACACAGTATATTTTGTATTTATGTATAGTACAGAGAGAGGGCACCCTCTCTTGCAATGATGGCGAAATAAATAGACGAGCCTATATGCAAAGCACCTTGGAAGAGAGAGAAGTAGGATGTCGCCGGTGGTAACTTTGGCAGTATATTCGAGCATGGACAAACAGCCCAAGCTTTCGTGTCCAAACACTGACTTTCCACCCCCATGGTATGTTATTGTATACCTTCTGCTTTCCTTCCTATTTTCTTTCTCTCCCCCCCTCCCCCCCCGGTCTTCTGTCAGTTTCTTCTGAACCCTGATGATTAGAACTGCATTATTCGAAAGAGTAGATTTCAAACTTTTAAGTGGATCAAATTTGTCTTTCCATCTCTCCTGGTTCCCAAATTATGTGCAAATGAAGATGCCTATAAATCTCACCTGCCATCACTGTTAAAGTACTATTTCCCTTTACTTTAGAAGACTGTCTTCACTTGTTTGAGCAATAATATATCTCTGCTGATATGAACCCTTGACAGGTAAGTTTGCTTTCGAAAGACGATATTTCACGGTTTGAAGTAGCACCAAGTCTATCTTTCTATCTTGCCTGGTCTCCCAGTTTTATGGGTTTTTTTGTTGTTTTTTTTTTGTTTGTTTGTTTGTTTTTTTTGGAAAGACAGCTACGAATCGCACTCTCCGTAAAGGCATTTAAAGCATTATTCCCCATTGATAGTTTTGCCTTAACTTGGTTGACTATATTTGACTGCGCTGGCCTAAGTCCCTAATGGGTAATGTTGCATTCAATACAGAAATTTATTGTTTTAAATTTGTACCAGATATGGCTTTTCATCTCTTCTCGTTTCTGATTTATATGCAATAATTAGATGCCTATGAATCGCTCTTTCAGTCTATATAAATATACTTATGTATGTATATCTACAGATTCTGTGCTTACATGATCCCTTGATAAATAAAGTTGGCTTCAGTAAAGGACATTTTAGACTTAATAACGGTATCAAATAAATCATTCTATCTCTTCTGATTTCCGCATTCTATCAAACTTAGGGTGCCTCTGAATCGGTTTCTCAATCTAATTTGCATTGAAACATCTACTTAAGAGGTTGTCTTAAATTGGTCGATCAAATCTGTCTATGCTTGCAAGCGCACATGATTCGATAAACAATATTTCAAACTTTAAAATAGACCAAATTTGACTATCTAGTTCATAAGTAATATGCTACTAAAGAGGCCTATCAGTCGCTCTTTCAGTCTTTAGTTTTAATGCATCATTTCATTTAGATCACCGACTTCAGTTCATTTACTCTAAATGGCGTATGTCCCTGATTTTTAAAGTGGCATTAGGCAGACAACATTTCAAGCTTTAAAATAGTACCAAATTTATCTGTAATTTTTCAAGTTTACTTTCCGTCTTTGCATTTAATTTCGATAGTAACCCTGAGTCCAAAATATTCTCGTAGTACAGCGATACACTAAAACTTCTTTTCCCCAGTCCAAATTCTCTTTGGTACTGTTTATTTTTCTAGAACAACCGGAGACAATAGAAATGCCATTTAAATTTCCTTTGCTTTTGATTTTAATAATCTCCATGACAAGTTTGCCATGATGATCCCCTCGAAACTGATTTATTCTTCCAGTTACTGTCAATTAGGTTTCTCATCAACAAGTGATGAAGTTTAATATCGCGAATAAAATTTGTTTCCGGACCGGAAGTAGATGGACTGACCCACAGTGACAGTGCAGAAGTTTAAAAGCTGCCTGTCTTCAAAATCTTCAATGGCAGGTCCAATCTGATCTGTATCTCCATCGGCGAAATCATGTTGGGCAACTAGTGTAAGATAAGAATGATGATTTACCTGACGGCCTTTGTGTTTTCTTCCATTTAAATGTTTAGCAGTGTCCAACACAGATGTAGATCTAGATCTAGATCTAGCTTTAAATCTACATTCTAAATGTGGATCCAGTTGATCACATTTGTCGCTACACAAGATATGCATTTTGTTTACTTTATGCCCTATTCTTTCAATGGAATTTTGTTGTGTTTCTTTTGTATCATTTAAATCAACTGACCCATTTTGGCACTTGTTAAAAATCAAGATCCATCCTATTCACACGGCTGAAAGAGACTCTGGGTAGTATTCTAGTTGGACCAGTTTCCACCGCATTAAGCAGAGTGAGAGAAAATACCAAATATCAACAGAAATAAAGGAATTAAAGTGAAAATTTCAGTTGCTTTGGGCAGATGCATCCTTGATAGGTCCTAGCACAATACATGTATTTGGCCGTCCGAATGTGCCGTGGTGTTGACCTACACAATCGTCGCTGTGAATAGGGTCAGATCAGGGGCAAATAGGAAGCTGGTGGCTGGTTCTGACCAAATTTTTTTTCACCATGAGTATGGTAATTTGGGCGGTCATGTTTCAGGGCCTTGCCTTAAGTGTTATTGTTGAAAATGTACTTAAAATATTACACAGAGAAGACTCTTGGGGAACTCCAACAGGCTTAAAACTTGAATTTTATTGGAAAACTCTGAAACGGGGACAGAACAAAAAAAAAAAATAAAGCAGAAAAAAAAACTTGTTTTTCACCTGATGATATGCCTTTCATTCAAATTTACAAAAGAAACATAATGAAAATTGATTACAATGCTCATTTGGTTTGATATAGAAAACGGGAGAATTGGTACAGAATTCATTTCTCTTTGTAGATGTTTGTTATCTGCTGCATTTCAACTCGCCATGTCAGCATGAAAAAATATCATCATCTTGAGCTTCTTCTGATCAGTTTCATTTGAAACCAGAAATTAGTAGTGAAAAGGCCATTTTTAGCTGGTCTGGTTGTTTTTCTTACCTTGCAAAAAGAAAAAACTCACAAAAAAGCACTCTTCGCATCACATCTCATAGATAACGCAACAACAGAATTCATGCATGTGCAATCACAAAAACACCCATGTAAACACAGAAACACAAAGGCGGCGAAAACTGGTTCTTAGCAAATTTTGTTTTATGGTATCATTAGGAATCCTGCGCATTTTCACTTAGAGCCCAACTCAAAAAGGTTTAATTTGTTTCTATAAATCTAGATCTATATGAGAAATTTTCACAATTAAATTGAGGTCATGGATGGCTGAATGGACAGTTGTCAGTGAGGATCAACAGGCCTACTTTAAACAGTTAGTGGCACATGCCCGTCTTTTTTCTTGTTTTGTCAAAGTATATACATGCGCTAACTGGAATTTATTTTTATTCAAACGCAATTCTGTATTTTCGTTCTCATTTGAAGGGCTTCAGAGGAAGTGGAAAGATCTATGATGTAGATCTAAATCTGTATTATGTCTTAAGTCTTACAGAAGCACGGTACTGTAGTCAAGACATGCCATATAGGTCTAACAGTACAGATGTGGCAACAAATTGAATTTGAGTCAAAATTTTTGCTTGCGTCTATATCTAGACCTGTAGCACACTCAGAAATTTTTAAAAATCAGTCCTTTGTACCATTTTTTCACCCAACTGGTGATTCTCTGAGTGATGATATTGGGATGAGTATCGTATGTGAACAATTGTGTGATACTAGCAAATGTAAGCATAGGAAGGGATCACGACTGTTAACAAGTGCCCCCATTTCCAGCTGTTCAAGGGCTTGAACAATCTTATTGAGAAGATATACCACATTTTGCAGTTTGAAAATCAGGGGGCAGCAAGACGATCATCATGGACACAAAGGCACAACTGTGTAATAAGTTAATTAGTAATTTAGTACAAATATAATCAGAGCATTCATTAGCAATTAAAAGATCTGATCTCAACCAATGGCATGGACTAAATATGGTAGGTCTATGTGCTTGTCGCAAGACCTTATGAACAATTGTGCCATAGAATAGGGCCTGGGCTGTAGCTCAATATACAGGAAGGAAAACATGTAAAAATGCACATAAGACAGTCAGTGTGTGCACACAGTACAGTCGAGTCCACGCAAACCGAACTCTGATAAATTGAATAAAAATGAAACAACAGATTTTTTTCCTCTTTGCGCCTATTAAATGCCTCTCACATATATCGAAGCTATCACCATGTGTTTCCTTTAAATCGAACTGGTCAGCGCCGCCACAAAAATAAAAATCGGCTATGTCATCTCCATGTGGTTTCCACCAAGGCGGATGCCAGCGGTTTGAAAACAAAGGAGACAGCACCGCGGATGGGGCGAGAGGGCTTAGACAATGTATTGTGCCTCGCGCACAGCGTAAGCAGGCCATGTGTTCATGGGCGGAGGGGGAGGGATAAACAGTGAATTAAGGCCAGCGCTGCCGACGATCGATAATCAAGCATCCTGGCAGAGCTTATAGTACAGTATAGGTATAAATGTACTAGTATACGAGTTATATCTACATGTATTACGAAGTGTGTAGGTTACGCTATAATAGAGTACTGTGCTGGTGTTATGATGTTGGTTCTCGTACTGGGACGAGATAGGCCAGATTCTACATCATGCTAGTTTATTTTATTATTTTTTTTTTCGCTTGCGGTTGACTCGCTTATATCGTCACAGACTATGTGATCGCTTCCTTTAACTGTTTTCAGAGTTGAAACTATTTCAGAGGTAAAACTTACTACTCAGCCGCCCTTTTTAGGACTAAAGCATTAACAGTTTTAAGGGCGAAAACCTACTTATCAAAAGTTCTTTTCACTGCTCTAACTTTTCTTTACATTACTTTTGCTTCCAACACAGCCCTTATTAGGGTTAGCAATCCAATCATACGAGAGGGCTTGAATTTAAGATAAACACAAAGTTCAGGAGCCATAGCGGGATTTCTTTTTAAAGGGAAATAATCCTAGAATAAAATAAAATAGTGCCTCACTAGTCATTCGAGAATTGCTCTCCCCCCTCCCCAACCCCTGTTAAAAACTGGAAGACGAATTGTCTTTAATCGAATCCATTAGGTTGGTCCCGGCAAATTCGATTTAAGCGGACTCAGCTGTAGTTATTTTTGATGCCACGAAATATAAATGATGAGTGACAAATTTGGCATAGCAAATATTTTGTGGGCATTAAGATAAAATATAAACACATCGAGGTGCATTACCACTGTGTGTTTTGAAGACTGAACATTCTTTAGTGCCTTTGTACACTGAATAATTCACTTTTTTTTTTTTTTAAATTTTATTGCAGATGTAACTGCTGATATGAAGCTGTGAAATATGATGGGGAACATCTATCTGGGTACAGAGCATGCACTGCTGATGAAGCTCTTTGCTGTATGGACCAGATCTCATTGCAAACAGCCACAGAAATGCTGAAACATAAATCTCTTCCAAGTCAGAAGGCTGAGATGACATTTATTGAACAGAAAGTGCCCTGTTTGTAGAGCTTCTTGATTTTTTTCAAAATCAAAAACAGTAGTGTGTGTATGGGGGGGGGGGGGGGGGGGGGGGGAGGGGAAGAGGAACAAAACCTTCCCCCCCTTCAAACACACTTTTTTCTGTTTCAAACCTTATGTGTCTTTTCCCATTCGCACTCCCACATACTTTTCCACCCCCACCCCATACAGTTTTCTGGGGACTTTTTTTCGATAGGCTTTAAATTATCAAACTGAACTCTCCTGAAATACCCTCCCTCTGCTCATTTTTTTCTGCCCATGGGGTGTCCCACCACGCTTTGACGACCTGGGCTTTAATAAATTAATCCAAATTGGAGTAAAAAAAAGTAGGCTTCAACATATTCTATTAGAAAGGCAAAATTGTATATGTCGCGCGGTCAGTCGAAATGAGACATAAGTCGCTGGGCTAGACCGGAGAAATCAGGCTTTGAATGTGATGAGGGGGGTCAAACATTGAGTTTTTTTTTTTTTATTGCAGAAATCGAAAGTGTATTCATTTCTGAACAAGGCAATATCGGTATTGCCCTTATTTTTTAAAGATATTTCTTCATTAAAATTGGATCGGGTTTTTGTGAGGTACATTTATGCGTTCGACGGTTGATTTAAACTCGATTTTCTCGGAATTTCGGTCATTGCTGGGTGTCCCTCCTTGTCTCTTTAAACTGCAAAACTCTCTAGCTAGAATAAAACTGGCTCAGAACCTTTTTCACCACCTGAAAGGGTATGAAATAAGCTTTGACATGATACCAAAAACCTTATATGGTGAAAAATCGACATACGTCTCATTTTGACTGGCTACGAGACATATAATTTGAGTTTGACAACATGAAAACTTGTAATATATGTCATATAACAAAGGGTTGTGAAGCTTTTAGTAAAAAAAGAAGAGCATGCAAACAATGCCATTCTTATATGCAGTGTATAGGATCTAAATAAAAAGAGCAAAAAAATATAAAGAAAAATTAGGCGAAGAATATCAACGCTTTTATAAAACAATTGTTAAAAATCAGAAACTTTTATTTCTTACTCAAATGCAAAAAGCTATTTTGGCTTTAAATCCTAAATGCTGTTTTATATCTTTAAACAATCTTCTGCCTCCTTTGAAAGAATGGTACCCTAAATTATATTTTGATGAACTTAGCAAAGAAATATTTACAGATGTTGAAATGAAAGTGGCAGATAAAACATATTTGAAGCCGCGTTTACACGGTTCTAATTTTACATTCTAATCTTAGAATCAGATCAAAATTCAGAACTGATGTTTATACGGTTCTAATTCAGAAAACAATTTAGAAATGAAAGCTTTCCGTTTACACCGTTCTAAGTGTGTTTTTTATTTAGAATTGACATTAAGAACCGTTTACATGGTTCTAATTCGATTGTAAGTCAGAATAAATCATAGAATTGGGTCTTGCCGTTCTAGTATTTTATGCAAACAAGCACATTAGAACACGATCTTATTTCCGTTCAACGTTGTATTCTAAACATGACTGGATTCAAGACCACCAGTGCTTTCATTGCCTCTTTCAAAGCTCACCCAGTGCTCTATAATGCTCAATTCAAGGCATGTTATTCTTACAAGTAATAGCTACACTCATCCAAGACACCATTTCACTCAACTGCCCACTTTTTCTTTTCTTTTTCTTTTTTTTTTTTTTTAAGTGCTCTGGATCTAGATCTAGATCTAGATCTATTCTAGCTGTTCAGCCAAGAGGCCTTCGTCACTTGAGGACCCGGTGTTTTCCGTCGCCATCTTGCTCCGCTTGGCATTCATGTGATTCTAAATTGTGTCCATTGAAACGCTGTGTAGATTTTCAGAAAGTAAATCAGAGAGAGATGCTGCTTTCTGATTTTGGACAGAGAATTATAATTTAGAATCCAAGTTAGAAACAATTTTTCACCCCATTGAAATGGAAAGGAAACAAAGTGATAAAAATTAGAAAAGTGCCAACTTTCTAATTAGAAACAGGAATTTAGAATCATTTTTAGCACCATGTAAACGCGGTTTAAAATATATACTAAGAGATTGACTTTTTTCCATCTTCATTTTTATCAAAGTTAATCCAGTTTTCTTTTTCATTGATAATAAGTTGATACTCATCATCAGTAATAGTTTCATCTTCAAGCGCTCTAGACTTTAATCTGTCCACCATAAGATCCATCATTTCCACTTGTAGTTTAATTTGACTCTGGCATCTACATTTTTTTTTTAGCCTTGCTTTTGCAGGTTCTATACACATTTTGATAAATTCTGTTATCATTCCTGTAGCAACTGTTGATATGCTAGTGGAATTCCAAATCTGGTAACTAATAATCCAATAGAAGCACTACTCAAACCCATTGTACATAATCCTAGTGCTTCAGATGTTCTAGCTACATAAAATCTGTATTTTTTATTTTTACTCAACAACTTTTCTCGTTTTAGTTTTTTCATTTCATAATTCGTCTTGAAATTTATATTCGTCAAACAATCTTCCATTATATAACAGACCATATTCTGCTTTGAAATAATGGAAAATGTGATTTAACGCTCTATCATTAAAGATTTTAGGATAGTATAAAAGTGCATACAAATCCATTTTACCGTTGATTTTAAATGTTCCAGCCCCACTTACTATTATGGGGTTTGTGAGAGGTAGTTGTGATGTGGGTGAAATGATTGGGTGCCTTGGAATATTTCAGTTTTATCTAAATTAATACATATTGTCCATAATTAATTCTATAATATCTGTTGATACATCAGCAACTGCAAAACCATCAAAATTTGGAAATGAGTATAAAAACCTGATACTTAGTGAATTATTAGATGTTGAGTAATCTAATCGAAAATAATTGCTATCATCAATAATCCATTCAAAATACGTTATTTTTGTGACATCCTTAGGTGTTTCAACAGCTATAAATATAGTGCTTGTCCATCCAGAGCCAGTAAATCCTAAAAGGTCATGAGAAATGTTATTTGTGGCATTAAATCTTGCATTGAGATAAATTTGTTCTGAAAAATTGAAATAAAATGTATGTATAGTTGAATCATATTTTGCAGTAGATCAATATCAACATTATCGTAATTAAACAAGCCAAACTATTATGTTTTTCCTTATTGAGATGTCAAGTTTTAGTGAGTCAAATTTTGATAAACATTGAATCAGGAAATGCAAGCATGACCTCTTCCAGTTGTTCCCTGCAGTCTAGCAAGGTATAAATAATCAGTCAGTTGATGCTCTCTCATACATATTGGATTTCAAATGACATAAATCTTGCACCTTAAGATGTTAAAATTTACTTTTTTGGTTGCAGTGCACCTGAGTGTTGCCATTATGTATATAATATATATTTGTGATTTCTTGTGTATGGTAATATAGACTTGTTCGTTGTTCTTAGATGAACAGATTTGTTTCCACAATAATAGTGTTACAGTATGGAAAGTGGAAGAGAAAAAGGATGAGGTGAAGTGCAGCAGATATATTAATGTCAAAAAAAATGGTAATAAAGTTGAGAATGAGAGAAAGTGTGTTATATGCGTTCATAGGCTCCAACAACAGTGGTTTATTTCTGCCTTTTTTTTTTTCACATTCTTTCACCATATTTGGTGATTGGAGAATATAATTACAGAAGAGCACAGCAATCTCGAACACGGAAATCTCAAATTCATGGAAGTCTCGAAGGCGGTTTTCGGTCCCATATTAAATTCCTACGCTTTCTTTGTATTATTATTAACATGCATTCTTGAACTCTCAGCACAGATTTCTTGAACAGTTTTATCATCATCCACCAACTCTCAGAGTGGCAGAATGTTTGATTAGACCCATTTTTGTCTGGCCTTGATCGCCCCAGGCTGTTCATGATAAGGAAAAGGTATGTGAGAGAGGTAGGGGTTGGCAGCGTATAGCGTAGGTCTTAAATTGGGTATCTCTGAAGATGAAGCGCCGAGAGGAGGTGTTGTAGTAATTGAGTGCATATGCTGGCCATGTGGTGGGGAACACGCTATCCGAAAGACAATGGATGTCATGTAGATGACTCTAGGGGTGCTAATTCCTATTAAATTTGGACCATTTAGTGTCGTCATGGTTCTGTCCCCTTAGCAGTCCTTTTCTTCCTGATAAAAAAAAGCCGTCACAGAAATCCAATAACAGAAATCTCTTTGACATTTTTCAGTCCCCAAGAAATTTGAGTTTTCAGTGCTCAACTGTAATTGGTATATGTTGTTGGGCCTGTTACAGTGAACTGAGATCCTTTTTTTCTCTGTGTTTTTGGGGGGGGGGGGGGGGGGGGGGGGGGGGGGGGGGGGGGGGGGGGGGGAGGGGGGGGGGGGGGGGGGGGGGGG
>JBCEWB010179351.1:0-10033 GCA_039654565.1 Peronia peronii
TATATATATATTTGTCTGTCTGTAACCTATTTGTTTAACTATCTATCAGTCTATTAGTTTTTCTGACCATCCATTTATCAGTCTCTGACTTTCTGCCTGTCCAGTTATTTATCTATCCATCTGTTCGTCAGTCTGTTTATTCGTTGTCTGTCTACTCATAGAAATACTCGAGTACAGAAATGCTACAGCTGACATATTACCTTTCCATCCCACCAACATAGAACGCAGAGAGGACACAGACATAAGCTCCAAAACTCCACTCTACTGGATCTTGATTGTCTTTCTTTTTCAATGAAATGACGTGGGCGATCAATGGAATTAGCGTGGTCTGTTGAAGAAACCAACTGTTATCCCCAATTGAACTCACAGAAGAGTTTCCTAAGTAGTATTCAAACTCGAATTTGGCCAGACATTAGCAGTTAAGACCAAGGAAAATACTTGATAATAAAACGTAAACAAATAGTCGATGATGAGATTTGGCCAGCTACAAGATGATGAGATTTGGCCCACTACAAGATGTTAAAATTTGGCTAAATGCTACGAAAAAATGGCTAAATACTAGACGACAAAATTCCAGTCATTACGTCCCTATGAAGAACTTATTATGTTTTGGGTCCTATCTCAGCTTTTGTTCAGAGTTCCTTCTGAAATGTCTGCCATCTTCACATTCAAATTGTAGGGCCATACCTTACATTGTCTGTGGCAGAGGAAATACGTTTCAAATCGGTTTGACCAGCCCGCCTCCATAGATAAAACAAAGTATAGAGTTCGTGTGCAAACATACAGTAAGCACAGCACAGTAGATAATTAAACCGGGCTGAGGCTAAAGCGAACACTGTCTTTGTCAAAACAAAATTTAAAAAAAAAAAATTCACGATATGGAGATTCGTCCTTCATCGCATTCTAGTCTCATACAAGTATAGCATTTTACAAAACAGCCCAAGTTCCTCACACATGCTTTTATTCTGTATCTCTTTATAGGCGTTACAAAGTAAAAGAGATGTGCTTTTTCAAATTGAAAGAAATGAGATCTTACATCTAAATTATCATCTATGGACGTGATATCTCCTCCTCTTAAAAATGTGGGATATTTTGATAAATTGACTGTTAAACTTAACTTCAACGGGGAGCTGTTCTTTACGATATTCCTTTTCTTTTCTTTAAAAGCGAGTTCAACTCAATTTTCAAAGGCTACTTACTTATCAATAGGCTTACAAAAATAATCAATGTTCTTTTTACACTTTGTGGTCACAAGCAGTAAATTTTAAATGAGGTATATTTTCACAGATGATAATGGGGGGTTTAACCCCTATCATACAACTAGCTGCTTTGAATACCTCGTCTTTAGTTACTGTTTTGTTGTGTATATATCCGAATATATTAACTCCAGCTATGCGCTGCGTGACGTGGCTGAGAGCCAGAGCAGCTGTTGTCCCTCTGCTGCCTACTCAGAAAGAAAAGAAGGAGATATCTACAAATTGGTCATGCAGGAAGTCTAAGGTAGATCGGTCGAGAGGTAGGAAGAAATTTATATTTAGCCCCATGAAATGCTTTCTGCGAAGAACTCTCCTACATGACTCTATAAGATCCTTAGTCCCAGACGATTTTTTTTACGTAATTTTAATTTCTTCTGAGGGGAAAGCAGCCAAACGTTTTAAATAGCCAATAAAATTCTAAACTCCAATTTTAAATCATTTCATAAGTATTTTAACAGAGACATCGTGAATTAGGGGGGAGGGGGGGGGGGGGTAAGCAAGACAGGGGAAATTCCCAGTTTTCCAGATCCCATACCAAGGCCAGACAAGATTATCAGAAAAAAAAGCAAAGTCAGTTCCTAAAACGGAACTGAAAGTCTCACTAAATTACAATATACTTTGCTCCAGTTCTGTCTGTCCCACTTGCTCTAACATTATTGAATCGAAGAATTTTCATCCTGCTAACTACGATTCTTAAAATGTTGCATTTTAATGTATGTATTGTTATGTTTTTGGATTACAATATCCATGAGATGGTTTTACTCGAGCTACAAAATCGCTCGACGTCGATGTGTCATGAGAATTAAAGGTGTAATACAGGATTCTTTCTAATAAGGGTAATTTTTTTTTTTCTGAGGATGAAAAACTGAGAATAAATATATGCTTTCCTTCAATAAAATAAGGTTACTTAGTTGATTGCTTCTTTATAAATATACTTTTATGCTTACCAAATTTATCAGCTTAGCCCGTTTCTTATCCAAACATAAATCTGGATTTCAGCAAATCTACTTAAGTTTTAATGGTAACTGGATTATCCTCAAATACTGTGTAGTACTTTTTGTTCTTTTTCTTTTTTTTTTTTAACTTAGACATTTGAGACTTATCTACAAGTGCCAAATCTGTCTGTTCCTCGACAAATTGCGAAATGTGAGCAGTGATACCGGTTTTCTGATGATCTGCACGCTAGATTGGCCTCCCCACCAAATTTTAGGATCACCATCGTGGACCTGTGACACTGAGGCCATTCGCCATAACATACGGCAAGCCACATGTCTACTTATATTCATTCACCTGTTAATATTATCCCTTTATAATCTGATTATCGAATTTTTACATTCTCTTTGATATGCTTTGTATAATTCGTAAACGTATTCAACTTTACAAGGCACAATATACCCGTAATGGTGCTCATGCACCATTAACTCCCAACACAAACACAGAAACAACTTATAAATTATTAAGAACTTTCGTGCAGTTTTGTTTTTAGAATGGATGGTCAGTGACTTGCGAAAAAAGGAATATTTTTACTGGTTCAGCTGTGAAAAAAATGCTGAATTCTGAATGTTGTAGTGTTGAAATATTAATATTTTCATTAATGTGTTTTCACTTTGAGGGAATTTGTTTTGAAATATCAGAGACTTGAAATGTGTTTTTCCAATTGTTGATTACTCTCTCCCACCGAGGCTTAATATTACAACTGTTGTGACACTAGTAAAGAACTATTACATTCACCATCACTGTGATAAATAATAATTTTTGCCCATGTTTCCTAACTGAGCTATCAGTCTAATTTATATTGTAAATAAATCATTCTTGAACTGTTTAGCCAGAGAATAGTTTACTGAATAACTCTCTCAACAATATAATTGTTTTATCGTCATGTACGCAGATTAAAGCTCTGTGATATATCGTTGTAGTAAAGTATTCAGCATAGTTTACACTAACATAATTAGAGGGGACATGTTTTACTAAATGTTTAGAAAATGAAATTTCCTTATGTGTTTCTCAACCTCCGATTGTCATTTCCAGCTTCAATAATGTCGTATTCTGAATTTTCTTCATTACTGAAATACTCATGAAAATATCTTTCATGACAATAATATAGCATATCAATGGTTGCAGGATCAGGTATCGTAATTTTAAACTACGATTGACTCTGGTCAGTGACCTAGTCTGCAAATTTTATCCGTGTATAAGTCAACACTTTTCATTCAGGTGTCATTGGACAGAACTTTAAAAGCCCTTTATGAATCTAATTTATACAGGGCTCCTTCCCTTAAAACTCGATTCATGTCGGGCATTAGCGACACATATTATGAGAGAAAAAAATTGAGTATTTTTTATGGAAAACACATACTAAGTTCTGAATTTTAAGAAAGAATAATTTTCTGGTTAATAGAAATTAGTCACCAACTCATAGCGGTCTGGATATAATTTCGTTAAATTCAACATCATGGTTGGCCATACGGGATTTATGTCTGGACTTTGTCGCTGCAAGGACATTTCTGTGGATTCGTGCAAGGATAATTGACAAATTCTGTCTTACCTTGTCTTTGATGGGCTCGACAGTCTCAGCTTTGCCATAGTAAAGCCATCGAGCCAAAGCACCGAATGGAGTATTTAGATAGAAGATATCTTTAGGATACATACGCTCAGTTAGCAGAACACAGACAGGTATATCAGAGGCGCGGACTGCAAGCGGTGTCGAGGACATGGAATTTATCTTGGCATTGAATTCGTCAACAGTCACGCACTTGAACGCTTGAGTAGTTAAATTGTCCTCAAAACCAGTGAGATTGATTTTTAATTCATCAAGACTTTTCTTAGTAGAAATCACAAAACCTCGAGATGCATTTGTCTCTTTGCTGTTGGTGAAGTAAGACAAGATGTCCGATGTCTTCATGAAGTCAGGAATACGAGTTAAGATGGTTCTCTCACCGAACAACACACCACCTCCAAGAGACACAGCCAGCCGTTCCAAGCCAAACTTTAATGGTTTCGGAGAATCACATGGCAACTGTTCATCAGTTTTCCTGAGCACTAAATTTTGTACCGACTGTTTAAGTTCTTGAAACCAAATATTGTAGAACTGGCCATCCACTTTTGGTAACTCATTGTAGTGGAAGATGATTTGCTGAGGCCCCAGTATTTTAATTATACTGATCATGCCTAGGTGGTCCTCAAATCGAAAATTTTTCGCTCCACACCAGATAAAATGTGCGGTAGGTGGCAAATCTCCTGGACGCTGAGCTACAAATCTCTCAACACGAGGATATTTGTCTATATCAGGAAACAGTGCGTTTGTCACATCCAATTCTCCATCGAAAGAGATGTCTTTGTACAGACGGAATCTATCAGCTTCTTCACCTTCTGTACATTTCGATGACTGCGGCCACACTACAACAGTAATGTTGTTTGCGTTGTTATGTCTGAAGGGCAGGTTTATTCGGGCCAATTCCTCCTTGTTTTCTGTCTGTCGCATGAATTGAATTGGCATCCTTGAGTTCAGTGAAAAAGGTAACATCTTGTAATAATAGAAGCCCATTAGGCATAAAATTCCAAGCACAGGCAGTATGTAATAAAGACGGACTGGGGTCATTTCTTTTGAGGATGTCGCATCAGGTTTCACGAAATCAGCCTTGATGTGGACATAAACATCAATTTTCAAGCAACGGTATTAATAAAATACCAAACTTCTGCGGTTATCTGTGGAGAATATTTGATTTCGCATTTTAAAAAACTCCGTTTTCCACAGGAGTTTGAAAAAAATCTGAAATTTTTCAAATTAAATGATGAATTTCAGCGTTCCTTTTTCGACATGGCATACAATATCTCCCTGCGGCGAGCATCTGTATAATTTGACTGCAACCTACGTGACTGTGATATCTATAATGTTTATCTTGCAAGACTTCTTTCTGTTTCCTTTGCCTGTTTGCCAAGTTTTAATTGGCTGACTCGTTATCAATAGCCTCATATATAATATAACTGTTCTTATTGCGTCTTACAGTTTTACAAGATGTTGGTACAAAATACATTTATGTGCGTGTGTATATATATCTTTATGTATATATCTTGATATATGATAACAGATCACTAAGCAGATTTGGTAAATGTTACAGAGAGGAATAAAAGTAACTGATATCTTAAAATCGGTTTTAAGATTTTCCCACAAGTATAAGTTTGCCTTTTGTGTTATGCTGCCTGATAGATTTTTTAAATGATTAGCTCGCTTATCAGAAACAAAAAGGCAATATGAAATCCAGTTTACCCTTTAAGACAATTTTGTTGCGTGCCTTTCTCTTCTTTCATTGGGAAACATATCTCTTCATTATTGGGGGTTCTTGTCTTGCTTTATTAGAAAGTTTTTTGAGTAAATAAAGTATGCGAAGGGAACACAAATATGAGCATCGAGCACACAGGAGTAAATTGATGGAGAACAATTTGATATTTGTTACGATGAGAGGAAAATAACAACCTAAGTAGCTAGCCATAAAACACAAGCATTAATTAAAACGAGAAGCACATTGATAGCTGTTTGCCATAAATAGACTATATTAGAAAGAGATTCCACAACATTCACATTGCAATGTTTTCACAAACAAGTAATATTATTTATACTTTCTACCAAACCAAAGAAACAACAACATATAATTTTTCTTTCTCTCTCCTGCTCTCTCTCTCTTTTTCACACACACACACACACACACTATTTCTTTCTGTCTCTCTCGCTGTATTACTCTATAAAAGCCTATATAATTCTGTTTTGTCTGTTTCATGTACTCTATTTGTCTCTCGACTTCTCTCTTTCTCGCTCTCTCACTTTATTTCTCTCTCTCTCTCTCTCCCTCTTTCTCGTCAGTCCTAATTTCCTCCACCTCTTTTTCCATTTGTGATAATAACTATAGACATTATTTTACAGTATTTCCCTCACCTCCTCCGTCCCCGCCCCCTGTTCCTCCCAACCTTCTGCCAGGCTCCTTCTCTTCCAGTCACCTCCCTCCTCCAGAATCTCTTTCAACCGTCTGTTACTAATCTTGTAACTACGGGACACATACTCTTTCGTCTATTGTTTTGCTCTGTTTCTTGCTGTCACTTCATTCATACATTCTCTTCATTTCCCCCTACCCTCCCCCCCTCCCACCCCCCACCCTTTTTCCCACCATGGCAATAAAATAGCTCATCTACCACAATCTTTTACACAATAAAAACGTCTGTTAATGTGGGAGAGTATTCCAGAAACTGTGGTGATCTTTGAGAATGGCGACTTCCAAGGCCTATCTATGGTTATACGTTTTCGTGCATGATTTGACTCATGTTAGTATTGCACTAGGTCAGTAACTGTGTGTGGTTTTTGTGTGTGTGTGTGTTTTTTTTTACTTATTGCTTGGCGGTGGGTAATCAGCGAGCTCTTAAGCCAACTTAAACTTGATTGACTCATTGTGATGATGTTGTATGATGCACATGTCCATAATGGGAAGATATCCCAAGTTTTGCCAGGTTAAATACTATTCAGCTGAGCAGATTAACTCATAATTTCTGACGAAGGCATGATCTTTTGTACCAGGTTCCAGCCACTTGGGCTCTCTCTATCAGCTCAACGCAATGTACTGGACAGTTGAGCAAGATGCACGCAGTCACACTCCATCATTGTTTGCCTTTTGGCTTCTGTGCTGCTGCTGCACCTCTTAATTCTGAAAACCGGAGAAAAGCCCTGACCAGAGTCACATTCCTGCTTTGGTAAGTAAAAGTGTCGGTATATAAAACATGCTCTTCATAACCTGGATGCCGCTCCAAAATGTCCGACACGTGTTTAAGCTTGGCACAAGCAGCAAAGTCTGCAAGTTCATGATCGTAACAGAAGTACTTTTTTGTCTTTGCTCCTTAAGTAACTTGTCTTGGGGCTTTGGAAGTTTGGAATCATCTGCAATGGTTTTGTGAGCTTCTCAAGTGTCTTTATCTAGATTTCTCACATTCGTAGGAGACACATGTGTCGCATTTGTCTTTTCGGGATTTAAATGATTATAGCTAAATTCTATTATTAGAAAATCTACTCAGAGACTCTTTGGTCCACACTTGCTGGTCCTTACCTTTGACGTGTTCTAGATAAATCCAGCAAACATCGGTAAAACTTCTATATTATCCTCCAAATATGGCTTTTTGGTCGACTGTCGACATGAATCGGACGTTTTTCATTAGCCAGTGCTGACCACGCCTAAATCTCCGTCCTGGTTGTCTATTCCGCTAGAGTAGGGTTGTCTGTGGCAGTCTCTGTCACAAGGGTCACATTTATGAGTGGCCGTTGGTCTGCTGGAGTAGCAGCGCCCCTTTCTGCGTGCACGAGTTTCTAACACTGCTCCTCCTCTTCAGTCAGGGTGTTCCACTACCTATAACGACCAGCTGCAAGCTCCACCCAGGACTCAGTATCAATGTCAAGACCTTCGTATCTCACTTGGCGGCATCTTCATAGTGCAGCCTGAAGTGGCATGGTTTCGCCTCCCGTATACTTTCCACAGGGGATGTCTTTGGGGATTCTACTATCTCCTTATTTCTGACAGCGGAGTCTGCACTGTCGAAGCAGGGCGTACATGCTAGGGAGCTAGAGCGGGACAGGACCTCGGTGTTGTTGTCCTGCCAGAGTAAGTCCAGGATGTGACAGAGACATATGAGATGGCAGATATAGCTGGCAAAATTCTAGCTGTACGTCTCCATGTCTCGCTGCCATACAGCAGCTTTGCTGATGACACAGGCGTATGTCCACCCTTAAAGTCGACAAAAGCCGACCAATGCAAAATTGTTTTGCTTCCTTTAGTTCTATCGCGATATTGAGTGCGCTGTCTTTCCATGTTTGAGGTTCCAGCTGAGCTTTCTCCATCCTTCTATAACAAGGGTGTAGACACAAACATGGCAGCGCACACATATTTGCTGACATCCTTAGTTTTAGATGGTGTGTCATGTGTTCTGCCGAGCGCCTTAAAACTGGGAGAAGGTATAAAGAACTTTGACTTGGCTAGAGTTTGTTTAGTCCCCCATGAAAGTTTTCAGCAAGATCACTTTAGCAATCATCATTTGTGAATACATGACAAAATTTCATAGCATACATGCATATACATTTCGCCTCCAGATATTTCTGTGGAACTGTTTCAGTTCATACGACTTGGAGTCTTTCTGGTGTTTCTTTTCGGTGTGCTCATTATCTTCCTCACGGAGCGACATACTCTAGGCTTGATAGAAGATAAATTTTTATTTCCCTGAAATGACAGTGGTTGCTGAATTAGAAGATTTCTCTTTCCTTTGTCCATTCTCCTGTGAGTAAAGTGGTTCTTTCTTTGTACAGACTATTAATGCAGTCATGTGTGATTGTGTCCCCTTTCTAAGTATTATCACTGACAGCGTCACCATGAACTGAATAGATATGATAATTCTTTCTAAGATAATTGAATTCATGAAAAAGTCAATAATGATTATTTCTCCAATACTGTTAACAAGACCATTAACATCTGAAGAGCTACCCAGTGCCTCCATCAGTGACCTCTTCTTTCATGTTGTCCCACGGATGGTGCTCTCAGGGGATCTGGTTTGACGATGCCTCATCACATCTTTTGCTCTTGGTCTTTCAGAAGATGGACATGGTGATATTTTGAGGAATCTGGTGAAATTTCAGCTCTGACCTCTGATCTAATCTTCGTTTGTAGGATATGGGAGGTTA
This sequence comes from Peronia peronii, assembly GCA_039654565.1. NCBI lineage: Eukaryota > Metazoa > Mollusca > Gastropoda > Systellommatophora > Onchidiidae > Peronia > Peronia peronii. The sequence continues at coordinate 8,962 of JBCEWB010179351.1, forward strand.
CAGAAGACTTCTGTCCTTTAACTGGTTTAGTTCCACCATCGTCTCCCCTTCCCTTTTGAAAAAGGGAACAGAATGACGGTATCCACCAGTGATCTATGTCATCGACCTCCTCCTCCTCCCCTCCCCCCCTCCCCCTCCTCAACACACCACTTTCCCTTTCTCCACAATCTGTAAATATACTGTAATGTACAACAGAAGTTCTATTGTCCACTAGTCCTTTGATTATCAAAATTACTAAACCCCTTTAATCAGCACAGGATCACGATATTCAGATCGCTAGACCCTATCTTAATCATTGACTTAATGTCATCCCGCTATTATTGAAAGGTTCAACATTGGAAAGATATAAATGATGATACATTGATAGTGTTAACATTCCTGGTTACATAGCTTTCCTAGGCCTCTCTCCCATTCTTCCTCTTAAGTTTCTCCACTTCTAAACACATTGTTTTTTCAGTATTTTCCGGGATGAACGGTTGTAAAAACATCCTCTAGTTTTTATTATATTATTATCATGATTACTATTACTACTACAACAACTACTACTACTATTATTATTATTACTATTATTATTAGTACTACTACTACTATAAATCTAAGAAAACAAAAAACCATTGCAGTTTCGTCATCCCCGACTGCCCTTGGGCCATGATTTATTTACCATTGATTAATGGAGTGCACCAACGGCTTTTAAAATAAATCTGTGGCCAAGTTCATCAGGAGAAATAGACATTTCATGGTGTGGATCTCTAGGAGAGTGGTAGTGCATCACGCAGGATAAAACCCTCTTAAGAATTACCAGGGTCGATCATTCACATTCTGTGAGCGTGGCAAATAGGGCGATTTGAGACCTCAACTGTTGCAAGTATTTTTTTACTTACAATTAGAATTTTGGTCTAGTGTTTTGTGAGATATGGAGAAGAACCTGGGCTGTAAATTTTCGTGAAAATATGATTTCCGCTAAAAATCAGCGTTGTGAAGTTGTATCATCCGGGGCGACCATAGATAGATAGATAGATAGATAGATAGATAGATAGATAGATAGATAGATAGATAGATAGATAGATAGATA
>JBCEWB010179362.1:11498-21704 GCA_039654565.1 Peronia peronii
AAAACTTTTACAGGACTTTTTTTTCCCCCCCCCCCCCCCCCCCCCAATGCCTGACGTTACTATTTTTTTCATGTTATGAAAAAAAAAAAAAGTCAGAAATCAAAATCTCCATTAAAACACAGGTTTACAGAGAAACCTCAGGTATGCAAGAACATTGAGGAAAATGACATCAGTGAAGACATTTTATAGCAAGTAAATAAACAACGATAATCAAGTGATGTTATTTTACAATTGTCATGCATGTCTATTACAACACAGCTGGAGATCATGTCAAGTTCAACTTCCCCATGGCTTACACCACTACAGCCCTGGCCTGGGGCTTCTTGGAATTCGGTGACGGTTACGAGGCCGCCGGCCAGACCGATTATCTGCTGGACTGTATCAAGTGGCCTCTGGACTATCTCCTGAAATGTCACACTGCCCCTGAGGAGCTTTATGTCCAGGTGATTGCTCTGCCACTTGTTGGTTTTCTGTCATTGCTGCACCAGCTGCTATGCATCTTCTTAACTGTTGTTCTAGTTATCTATGTTCGAATACATTATGACGTTCACAGTCTGTACAAACTATCAGTAAGAGACAGAAAATGTCATTGCTAAATTAGTAGGAATTTGAGGGCCTAACACGCTTCAATGGTATAAAAAAAAAAAATGCTTTCCATGAATTTGAGAACATTACAGCTCCCTACGGCCTGTCGTGGCAATACATGTAATAGAATAACTGTCCAGAGCCTGTACTGTATGGTAATGAACTCTAGGTAAATGCCATCTATTATTACCTATTAAGCTTGTTTGTTACTAGGCAGAGGATATATTTCTGTTGTGCTTACGCATGATATAATACATCATTGACAAAACAATGCCCTTCAGTGACCGAGGAACCATATATCGATACACGAAGGTATCTTTTATACCTTACAAGACCCAGTTTGGACATAGCCCGGCGCCTGGTTATGAAAATTTGTAAGAGACCCTATTTATCTGATTGTAACAGGTCATATCTCTTCATTGAGACTGCGAGAAGTCGAAGAAGAGGAGAGGATGGGAGGAGGAATATGAGGGCGCTTTCTTCTCTCTTGAACTAAGAGATTTTCGATTATAGCTTGTTTGATTTAGGCTTAACTCAACCTCAAGATTACGAGCTGTATCTCATAGGTTGGAGACGCAGGCGCTGACCACAGTTATTGGGGCCCACCTGAAGAAATGACCATGGCTCGCCCAGCCTACAAGATCAACCCCAGTAACCCCGGCAGTGATGTTGCCATGGAAACTGCCTCTGCTATGGCCGCGGGCTATCTGGTCTTCAAAGGCAGAAGTGAGCAAATTCTCTTCAGATGTGAACATTTTAGTACGAGTACTAAAGTACGATTTTAATCAACATATTAAAAGCTACGACATTATAACAATCTATTCATATTGCCGATAGATCTGACGGGGACATTCACAGTTATTACTTTACCGGGAAGCAGACATTACAACAGCAGCTATATGTAAGGGTGTTCAAATTCTTATCAATCTAGCAATATCAAATAGGCTTTTAAAGTCCTATTACCATTCAAAGTCCTATTACCGTAATTATGAAATGCTTTCTAATGTAAGTTAAATGGGGAAGAAGCCTAGTACGAGTATCAATTTTCTCCAGCCCTCTTAAATATATTTAGGGTACATAAGTTATCGTATCTAGGAACAGATGATCAAACTGTGTGTGTGTGTTTTTGTTTTTTTTGTTTGTTTGTTTTGGGGGGGGGGGGTTGTTTTGTCTTTTTTTAAATTTTGACTTCTTTCCAAAGTTTATGTTGTTTTGTTCTTTTGATTACCTTGCATTCTAAAATGCTCTACAGAAAACAGAAAATGAATCTGAGAGTGAACAAATGAATTTGTTGGGGTGTTGGACAACACAGTACTTTCTTCCACATTATTATATTTTTGACTCTTCGTGTCACCTTTCCATTGACAGATGACATATATGCCAACATTCTCCTGGAGCACGCCAAACAACTGTGGGAATTCGCCAATAAATACCCAGGCAAATACAGTGACTCAGTGCAAGCCGCCGCAGGATTCTACAGGTCATATACAATATTCCATTAATAATAACTGCTACTGCTTCTAGATATTGCTATTGGGCAATCCAAAACTATGAAATCAGTGAAAAAGGAACTTAATGAAAACAGATAAGGGCATTGAAAACATAATTACAATCACTTTTGCAACACACACCTGTATTTCTCAGTTTTTTAATGTATTTTATTGTATTTATTTATTTTAAGAACAGACGTTTTGATTTGCTCGTTCAGTTAGATAAGGAGATAAAAAGAAAGGCCCGGGGCAGGGGGGGAGGGGGCGAACGGGGGAGGTATTAACATAAACTCTTTGGTTAAAGAGAGGTGATTAAGAATCAATTATCTTGTCATCAATTTAAAAAAGTCAAGACCTACAAACATAAATATTGATCATATAAGCAAGATCCTGTGTCACATGTCTTTTGACTTAACAGTCAGAAATAGATATCCTTTCCCTGTTTTATGGTTAGATTGGAATAATCTGTAATAACAATATTGCTTTTAGAATACTTTTTATAAGCAAATTCTTATCTCTCCTTAGGTCTTTCAACGAGACAGACGAAAGGTGCTGGGGATCTTTGTGGCTCTACAAGGCGACCGGTGACCCCAAATACCTACAGGTGGCCGAGGCAAACTATGACCCTGAGCCTGCCTGGGGTCAGTCCTGGGATGAAAAGACCATCGGCAATCAGGTAAGAACAGTTCAATTTTTGTAAGCTTTACAAGTTGTAGTAGATCTCCAAATCTTTATTCAGTCGTATTGTTGTCAGGGTATAGTGTGTTGTTGGTCTGGTTGGTTTGAAACGGTTTTGTCTTTTTTTTTAACTAGCGACAGCGAAATGTCATACCAAGTCTTCTCGCGCCCCAGAACTCGTATTTGTCAGGTCGATTTTGGGATTTATCGATCTATTTCTTTATTTGCCTGCCTCTTAGTCTGAAGTCTGAGCCATGTTTTGTAATAAATATGCATATGTTGACGAAAAGTTTTCTTAATTTATTTCTGAAATAACAATGAAGCAGTGTGACCTTTGAATTAATGTAACTGTGGAAAAACACTATCAATGTGCAGGCCTTTGCAGCTGCTGAATAAGTGTCAATTTTGGCACACTGAGAAACCGAATGAACTCTATTAATCCTCTACAAGTCACTGACATTTTTTCTTTCAAAAGATGATCTATAGTCTTAAAGAGTTGATTAAATTACAGTTCTGACAACAATAGTAGGATATTTTTTTAAAGTTTCAAACCAAGATATAATGAATTAAATGAAAACAAGCAAACAACAATAACATAACAACAACAAAGCCGCAGTTAACCGATAATATAAGATAGACTGATTTCCTGTGTTCTGCATTAACCAGATGAGTGTTGTGAGGCGCATATTAGTTAGTGCAAGTAATAAAACATTAATATAACTATTAGATAATTTGCTCATCACAGATTCTGTTGTACGAAGCCACCAACAACGACAAATATAAACAAGCCATCATCAACTCCTACAACGGCTGGTTCCCAGGCGGCTCTCTGCCCTACACCCCACAAGGACTGGCCTACAGATTACAGTGGGGCTCTCTTAGATATGCATGTAAGTCAGTGTCATTTCTGTCTGTGATGGGCAGAGATGCTATGCCCCATAACGATTAACAGGTTCATAGTCTATTTATAGAAGTGCGTCGGTTTAGAGGTGCATCAGAACTACAGATTATTCTTTGAAAAAAAAAAAAAAAGGCATTGAATGGTGGTTTTGCACACGGCCGGATTGGGCCATATATCATGTTTGAAATTAAACAATTGCTTACATTAGAATTCGAATACCTCCCCCCCCCCCTTTCCCGCCAAGGATTTCATGCCAGTTTTCTTTTTATTTTCCATGGCCCTTTAGTTCAACTTAGTTTAGTTGAGACATGTACTTACTAAAAGGTTACACAGCAAGTAAGATTTATGACTCAAACTTCTATGGATTCTGAAATGACCTAATCATTTGTGTCCACGTAATATTCATTGATGTACTGTTTAGATCTAGGAATAGATTATGCCTAATGTATGGAATGTCCTAGGTTGAACAACAGCTTAAGAGGTATAAACTTTTGATGTTTAGATCCTTGCATTGTGTGGTGCCTAATCTTTCTAGGGTGTAGAATGAGTTGACTTGCCCTGAAGTATTTTTTTCCCCAGTGAGTCTCAAAGATCTTTCAGTTACAAATTTCTGTAATTTGTCAATATTTTGGAATGATAGTGTGACAATTTAGTCACATTGAGAAAGTCAGTCACGATTTTATTAATGATATTCCGGGAAAGCGGATTAGCACAACTTTTCGCCCGATCGCTGCAGCCTTCCCACAACAGGTGTAGGAATACCTACAGTTTTTCTCTGTATACTTCGAATGTGCTATTGATTACAGGACAAAATGGTGAATCCGGCCCTCATTAACAGACAGTTTAGGCTAAGTGCACTTGTAAATTGTATGAGTCGTTTCCATTCCATCATTTCTTGTAAGTTGGCAACAACAACAACTCATTTGCCTATGCCTAAGAGATTTAAACCTCCATGCATTTATCGTCCTTTGAATTGTTCAGGTTAAAATTCTTGGACCGAAAAATTCTGTAGCTGGCGTGGCATCAGTGAACTATCCTGTTCGTAGTATGCGTTCAGGTCACTATAGCCTGTAATGTTTGTTCACAGCTAACATGGCCATGGCTGCTCTGGTAGCTGCCGAAAAAGGTATCAATCCTACTGAATACAGACACTGGGCCATGTGTCAGATCCACTACGCTCTCGGAGACACAGGCTTCAGTTATCTCATTGGCTTCGGCAATTCCTTCCCGCTGCGTCCACATCACAGATCCAGGTAGATATAAAGAAAAACATGCAGCTACTAGTTATGCACTATATCATCATCGTCATCATCTCATCAGCAGCAGCATTTGGTGGGACAAAACATTGTCGCCTTATGGTTTTGACTATAATTCTAAGTGAGAGATTTCCCTATCAATTCTTTTCTTTGACTGTTTTGATTTATATCATAAATGTGTAAAATTGGTACACATTCATTCTGCTAAACATGTTTAATGTGTAGGTCCTGTAAATGTTTGTGAATTCTCAAATATCCATCTACAATAATTTTTTTTTTCATGATTAGATAATTGCCCTGTGTCCGTCAAATCGACTTTCATCTCTATTATATCATCGGATTTAATGACTGATAATTAAGTTACACGGGCTATTCTTAATTACTCTTCGTTCAGAAATTGTAAGATTACCATGGCCATCAAATACTTTGTAGCATCATTGCAACATGCTGTATTTTTCCGTTTCACAATTATCATATGATATGCATGTAATGATAATACAGCTATACATGTGTATTATGAACATAACATATTTTCCTTCTAAATAATAAACTATTTCATTTTGCAGCTAGCAATACAAGCTGTGCGTATTGTCGGGTGTAGTATAACTTTGCTTTTGTTTTTGTGAATAGCTCTTGCCCCAATCTACCTGCCCCTTGTGGACCTTTTATCATGTCCGGCTCAGAGCCAAATGTTCACACTCTGTATGGCGCCTTAGTCGGAGGTCCAGGCTCTTCGGACCAATACACAGATGACCGGTCCAACTACGTTAACAATGAAGTAGCCACTGACTACAACGCTGGCTTCCAGGGCGCTGCAGCAGGTATAATATATGTGTCATCCTTCTACCACTCTTAGATGTTTACTGTATGTCCATGATCCATGGTCGCCATGGCTCTGGTACTTTTCTATGTCACGCTTATGGTCTGTGAAAACTTTGTTGAACTGCCGCGTTACATTATGCCCCACTAGCAAGGAGATCATTTCCTCTAGGCATCAAATACATGTATATTAACAAAGTCAAACAGTGGTTGGTATTTGGAAAAGATTAGGAGTGATAGCAGATCAAATCTTAATGTGGGTTGAGCCATTTTAATAAGCAGAATATGAAGTTTGGTAAGGTAACCTTTACGATCTCCAGGCACCACAGAGCTAAGAAAGGTCCATCGTGTACAAGGCTCTTTGTCAACACACTGTTTGCTTGACCAAAAAATATCAAGCAGAACCTGATCCCCGTCAAGTCAAGTCGTTTGACTTGATCAAGCTAATAATTTCTTTATTCACGTTCAATTCTATTTGTCAGTTTTGTGTCATCAAGCGGAACTTGACAATTCAATTTGATCGCGAATGGGCCTCTTTAGGTAAGTGAGTGTTATGATCGTGAGGATATGAAATTGTCAGTGATTTAAACCCCTTTCTCTCTCTCTCTCTTGACTGCAGGTTTAAAACATCTGTGGGTGAATGGAGAACATCCACAGCAACTCGGAGATGACCAGTGTCCATATTCCTCTGGTAGCGCGGTTGTGGGCAGGTAGATAAACATTTCACCTGTATGAGATTACACTGACAGTTTCCATATGTTTGGGTATTTGGAGGATTTCAGCCAAATCCAAATCTAAAATTTAAAAAATGAGTGAAAGAAACACACACAAATTTTTAAAATGACGATAAAATAAATCAATTTTCATAAAAATTTGAAAAATATGTGCATGCGTTTGTTATGTGTTAGGTGCTTGGCATTCTGATGCGTGTAGGCTATCTTATTATTATATACTGCGATTTTGGCCATTTCGTTATACTGTCTTACTGTCACAAAGTGCTTATGTATAGTAAATTAAAAAGATCATTACATCGTGACTGAAAAAGATTTCAAGTTTGTGAATGTTGATATAAAACGTGAGATAAGTTTCACTGAATGCTTTTGAAAATCGTCATCCTATTTTGACAATTGAGGTGGGGATTGAAACTACATGATTTATAAAACATGCACAGCAGTCAATTTTTTTTGACAACTATACGCTGGTTATCTGCTTTAGATAATATATAAACACTATTTTCACTTATAATGAACTGGAAAAAGGAAAGTTTGATGGTTTTCACATTTATTTCATAAACACTGAAATAAATAAATTAAATAATTTTCACCTTTATCTTATAAACATTACAAGAAAGGAAGAAAGACAGAACGAAGGAAAGAAAGAAAGAAAAGAAATCTGTTGACAATGTTCAGTGTGCTATCTCACATTTCATTCAAAGCCCAAGTAATTTTAAACATGTATTAGTATTAGCATTTTCTGACAAAATACACAGAAAATTAAATGATGGTCATAACTGATATGCCACATGTCAAACTGCTGTGCATTCAGTATACAATGTAGCAAATATTTCATGACAAGAATCGGTCACCGTATTATTTCTGTGAAATCTTTGCCTAGGCCCTCAGTAAGTGAAGAGAGTAATAATGAAAAGTTTTGATTTCATATTCATCTTCCTTTTACTATTCCAACTCAAGATATTTCTTAATGATTTAATGCACTAAATTTGGTTGTATGGAGCAAAAAAAAAAAAAAAAAGGTAAATTCCAGTAAGATAAGAGGAAAGATGTGATAAGAACTGGTAGACATTAGAGGTAAAATCCTATGGTTTTATTAACTTTTTTTTTTTTTTAAAGAAAGGATTTACACAAACAAGTTTTGGGGCAACAAAATATATTTTTCATTCATCTTCCATGTTGGGGCTATTAGGGCACGATTGATAATATGCTAACAATATTCCTCCATCTATCCTAGACTTCAGCTAATCTCAGCGTGATGGCCAAAGCTATTTCTACTATGGAAGTCGCAATAATGGCACATATTGATTACTGGGTGATTATGCTTGCAAATTGAAGTCCATTAGAATGTACCCCTACCCCTGACCCTACCCTACCACTACCCTACCCTAGCCATAATCCTAGCCTTAAAGTAAAGAGCACAACACCAATAAATAATCAAGGAAAAAAGTTTATTTGCCATTTGAAACACTCAGACAACAGATAACTTCCTGCTCGAGGTTGAAAAGTGAAATATAGACCAGATAACACCAACACAGTTGTAATGGTATTGACAGTAATTAATCTATATCATTTAATTGGAATACAGTAATCAGGACCACACTCAGAGGGGGTTGTGCCAAAGGGATTCCGGTCCATTCTTTGATGCTATCTTTCATTTGTTTTTCATGTTCATTTCATCTTCTTCTTCTTCCTGTATTGTGCCTTGCAACATCAATTTTGCAAGGCTTTTTGATCTTAATTCATTAGTATAATTTAAAAAGTAGATCTGGAAACCTTTCACAATGTTAATGAATGAGTGTGCAAGCTGAGAGAACAAAAAGGAAGCATAATGGAATCAGCAGCATTGTGATCCTACAATCTATCTGGATTGGCACTTATTATGACGCTTATTTCAGTGTCTTTATTCATAATATCAAGTTAAATAAAAAAAATTGTTTCCATGGGAAAACAAATAAGAATATGCATATATATATAAAAACATAACAAAACAAACAATAACCACAAAAACAACATATGCAGTTTTATTTTTGAAATTTTTATTTTTATTCATGAATACAAAATTTTATATAGTGGAATAAACAAACAGATATCTGAACTGTGGGACCAATAAAAATACACATATCATTCTATTTAAAAAAAAAAAAAAAAAAGAAAGAAAGAAAGAAAAAAGAACAAAAAACTATTTGTACTTTGTATACTATGGTCTATATAAAGTGAACTACGTGTACATTATACTGTAGTTTATCAGTTTTCTAGATTTGATTCAAATTTTGATGTGTGAATTTTAAACAAATGTGGACCATTATGTGGCAGTCTGTCCACTCAGATTTTATCCCAATAAAGAAACCAACAAATATGGATATCCTTGGGAAATTGAAATATTCAGTTAAGGCATTCAATATAAAATAAGTGACTGCAAAAGAAACATCAGTCTTTCATAGCAAACGCAGTAAAGTGATAATTTTGAAGTGAGCCCATGAACAAAAGAAAAGTGAAAAATCAACAAGATTTGAACACATATTGTAAAACAAGGGTGAAAACGCTATGTTTGTGTTCCAGCACATAGTTTTTGATACTTTCATGAATTTCACTGGTATATCCAACAACAAACATGATGTGTTTAATATTCAAACCATTTGTCCGTAACAAAATAAAGCTCGAATGAGGCCTCACACTTCAGGAAAGAGTCTCACTATTGAAGCAAATCTAAATTCTTACAAAGGAAAGAATCTGAAGGACTCTCTAATTTGGAACTATACAATATATTTGTGACAAAAAAGAAAGACTGCAAAATGAAATTTATAACTACACAGTGACGTCACAATGTGCAAACAAAACTTTTCAAAGATTGGACAAATGTGACGCTTTAAATTACTGGTGATATTATCAAAATAATCACAACTTGCTTAGTTCAATACCGATATGTATTTCAATTTCATTACCACTGACACTAATTATTACTTCACTGGTCATACAGCTGTTTGAAACATGCATTAACTTACAGATGAGCATAGGAAAGAAAAAAATGTAAAACGTGGAGAACTGCATCCATTTCTGACAGCCATTAATAAATGACAGCCATTAATGAACTCCACAACTGGCAGAATTGGACATTTATAGCAATTAATACCTCAGATGTCTCATTTCTTAGTCCTGATTTTTCACTCTGTGCACCTATATAACACATTTTTAGGTGATAAAGGGATGTAATGGTAGACATTGTTTGATTTAATGGTATGAAATAATCATCGCCTCCATCAACCCTTTCATCACTTATATGACATATAATGCATGTGACACAGGACACCTTTGCTGCTATTTTGTTGCTCTGATGTACCTCTTTCCTCACAAAAGTAGTAACAGGAATAACCTACATGACATATGCCACACGGTATATTACAATGGCTTTTTTGAGACTGAATACAATCACAACAGCTTGAGCCTATAACTTTTTTTATTTCAGCACAAAAAAAATGTGGAACAAGGGTCAGCAATGAAAATATTTTTGACTACTAGAATTTCTAGCTAAACTAAAATATATGATTTGTTTGGTAAGTTGTTAATAAACTTTCATTCTGGTAACTAGCAAAACTGAAAACATGGTTGTCATATAACAATAAAAAAACTGACCTGGCGAAGGGATTAAAACAGCAATTGTAAGGCATGAAATAGTCTGCTAATTGTGCAGCACTACTCCAACTTCAGCAATATTCTCAAATATGTTCATAATACAGTGATCTCTC
>JBCEWB010179363.1:0-10032 GCA_039654565.1 Peronia peronii
ACTTTTTGATACCATTTTTATACGCAGAAAAGGCAGGGCTTTTAAGAGAAAACAAAAACCCAAAATCGCATTTTTTGGGGAAAAATCCAAATTTCAGGACCCGTCCCCCCCTTAACTGTAAAAGGTTATCACTTGACAATCGCGTCATGAGTAGCAATACGAACAGAAAGAGAACATGATCTAGATCTAGTCAATAGGCCTATTGAGATCTTGTCAAGATCTTCAGCTCAGCATTCCGCAGAGATGTACGGGGATGTAGATCTAGGTCCAGACCTGTTGTAGCAAGAGAAAGAAATAGATCTAGATCGAGTAAATCTAAGAGAGCTTTCATGTCATATAGATCTAGATCTGTACATGTCAGATTATGGTCGTTCTTTATTTATAAGTAGCTTGTCACAGTACAGTTCTATTTAAATTGTATACTCGATGCAAGTGCTGAGACACACTGCAGCACCCATACACACACATTAGAAAAGAACAAAAATTGATGATGATAGATAAAAATAAATAAAAGTAACTGTGCAAGGTTTCATGCCTTTTAAATGAAATTTTACATCCCAACTTGAACCCTCAGTTATATTCATCAATGAAAGAGTAATTGTAAGATGCCAGGAGAGGGCTACTTTTTACAATGAGTCACTCAGTCAGCTAAATGGGTTTGGCTCTAAATACAAACTGACTCTCATCTAACCCGTTAATTGCATGTGTTGTGCAGAGTGAGTTGCAGCAGCAGTAAGAGCACAAATCCAGCGTGAGATCTGCAATACCATCTATTGTTCATGTATAAGCCTTCGTGTGAGCCTGATCAGCAAATATTATCATTACACACGCGTAAAGATCTATGTGCGTTTGAAGATATTCAGCTTCATGAAGTCCTTATAAACAGTCGTAAAGTCCTTGAAAAGTCCTTGAATTTCAAGGCATCTAGAGAGTGTGAACCCTGCTTAGTGCAGAAAGAAAATTTGCGCTCTCCTGTGCGTTGATATGAACAGTGGTCCTGCTACTGTTGCCAAGGCCTGTGTCTGTAGGCCAACAGTACATGATGTAGCCCAGTCCATACCCTGTAGTGTTATGCGTTATACAGACCTGCCTCCCCCCCCCACACGCGGGATCCTCCAACATTTCATCCTGCCTTCCCGCGCCATGAACATAAATTCCTGCTTTCAGACGACTTTGACATTCTATGCTATTTTTCTTTCCATTTCATACTTTGGTGTCATTCAGAATGCTGCCAGAGTATTATCACCACTCTCAGTGCAGAAAGTAAATTGCGCTAGATCCTGTGCGTTGCTATGAACAATGGACCTGCCTGCGGCTGTTGCTAAGACCTGTGTCTGTAGGCATACAGTACATGATGTAGTCCAGTCCCTACATATAGTGTTATATGTTATACCCAGCCCGTCCTGCCCATATGCTAAGAGATGTTCAAGTGTGCCTGTCATCCATGATGCAGTCATCGGTCGGCCCGCGATCGCTTTTGTTGTTTCCTTCTAAACCTGTCTTTGAGTATGTTCCATTCCACCCCTCGTTTTATCTTTTCATTTACAGTGCGCTTGTTGTCCAACGCGGTTATGTAAGGTTATTACTCTCGATGTAGATCTATCTAGGGATCAGTCACACTTACAAGTCTGGTCCGATGCTGACGACTTGTTTAACTTACAAATGTTTATGTCATCGGCGCCACGGACTGAAGACGGTAGGATGCCTAGATCTACTATCTAGGCCTTGAGTCTTTTTGTTTACTTTACATAAGAGGGAATAAAAGAAAAAAAGACAAGTTTCGGTGATCCTGACACAATTTTGGTGTGAAACTTGACCCGCCTATCATTCTATGGAATGTCCGTGCCTGCCAGTAATTTTATCGCAATGGACGTTGTCTCACTCACGTGCTATTTTCTGTCTATAGGATGAATATTTTTGCACTTGCTTCTTTTTTTTTTTTATGATAGTCATCACTGCTAGGTTTAACTGCTTCACTGCTAAGCATTAGTGATATGGTCAGTTTCCCTCTCTTCGTTCACTTCTAACCCCTGCCTGCACTCAGTCCTACCAACTATGCGTGAGCCAACTGGCATCTATCCTCAACTTTCCCACAGGCAGTCAGAGCGATCAAGAATCAGTTGTTCAAGGTTACTAATTGTTAAATGCAGAAGCAGATTATTCTGGGTCTCATCGCTAAGTCATCGCTGAATCATCAGTTTGTCGCGTCTATCAAAAGATTCTGCGTGTAAATGTGAAATGCCAGCCAGTGGTCAGAGCATTGGATCAAAGGGAAAGGAGGGGTGCCTGGTGGCAAGCTGAATGTGAAACAACAACCACCCACCCCACCCCAGGTCATTGGCAGTCAGATGACAAGTAATGCTAGCAATAGCATGCTGCAAGGTTGACTGCCTCCATCAATGTGAGAGGACTGCACAAAAGAATAGAAGTTTGTGCATTGCATCTCTCAAACTTTGTGAAAGTTGTAAAGTGTATCAGATCTATGATTGACAGAAACTAAGACTGCCCAGTGACCACTATATACATGTAATGAATCTGAAAAGAATGTAGGAAACACAGATCTAAATGTTTAGTATTTATATCGAATGGAACTTTACTTAAGTTCATGTACTGATGCTCTATTGTTGTGTAATACATAATTAATAATTCTAAGTAGGAACTATGGATCAGTAAATTTCCCTCTTTTCCCTGATTTTCCCTCCTTTTTTGAGTGAAATATCCCTCCTCCGCTGTTGTGAGGGCAGGCAGGTCTGGTTATACCTTGCCCGTCCCGCCCACAGGCTAAGTGATCGTTCAAGTGCGTCCGTCATTCATGATCCTGTCATCGGTCGGCCTGTGATCACTCTTGTTGTTCCCTTCTGAACTTTGAGTAACGCGATGTTCCACCCCGCACCTTGTTTTATCGTTCCATTTACAGTGCACTTGTTTCAGACCGCGCTTATATTAAGTTATGACTCTCAATGTAGATCTGTCCTGGGATCATTCGCTCTCACAAGTCAGGTTCGATGCCGACGGCTTGTTCAGCTTACAAATATTTAAGTCATAGGCGCCACGGACAGAAAGCAGGCTGGCCGTAACTTGCATCATGATGTAGATCTAGGCCTGCACGGGTCTTTCTGTTTACTTTACATAAGAGGGAATAAAAGAAAAAAAGACCAGAGTTTCAGCGATTCCGACAAAATTTTAGCGTGAAATTTGATCCACCTATCATTCTATGGAATATCTGTGCCTGCCAGTAATTTTATTGCACGGACGTTGTCTCACACATGGGCTATTTTTCTGTCTATAGGATGACTATTATTGCACCTGCTTCTTTTTTCTTTCGTGGTAGTTAGCCCTGCTAGGTTTTAACTACTTCACTGCTAAGTGAAGCATTAGCGATACAGTCAGTTTACCTCTCTTCATCCACTGCTAACCCCCAACTGCACTCCGTCTTACCAACTGTGTGTGAGCCAACCAACACCTGTCCTCAACTTTCCCACGGGCAATTAGAACCGTCAAGAATCAGTTATTCAAGGTTACTGTTACATGCAGAAGCAGATTCTTGTAGGCTCTCATTGCTAAGTCATCTCCGAATCATCAGTTTATTGCATCTAGTTGGAGCATTGAATCAAAGGGAAAGAAGGGATACTGGGTTGCGCGCTAAACATGAACCTACCAGATGGTAACCCTCCCCTCCCATCATTGGCAGTCAGTCAGATTAGCGTGATGGCAAGTAATGCTAGCATGCAGAAAGGTTGATTCTATCAGAAATGAAGAGGTCTGCATGAAAGAATAGAAGTTTGTGCATTGCATCTTCCAGACTTTTGTGATATACATGTAATGAATCTGAAAAGAATGTAGGAAATACAGATCTTAATGTTTAATATTTACATTGAATGGAACTTTAATTAAAGTTCATGTTCTGATGCTCTGTTGTTATGTACTACAATAATTAATACACTAATTCTGAGTAGGAACTATGGACTGGTAAATTTCCTTCCTTTCCCCTGATTTTCCCTCCTTTTCGAGTCAGATATCCCTCCTCCTCTGTTGTGAGTTTAGGCAGGCCTGCATGAGTGCTCTCTGAGGTAGTAAGTTGAAACATGAATTGACCGAAGTAAACTGCATGTACATTCTGATGTTGGTCTCGATGTGACTTTATTTTCCATTATTATTTTAGCATTGGTTATCTTATAATTCTTACTTTGCTAGAATTATTATTTTGTCTTGCTTTCCTGTAAACTCATATTTGCTCATATGTTTGAGATTATGTATGTGACACAATGTTTGTTCAAGAAATGTTAAGTGTATGGGAATTTCAGTATAATTGAAAACGTGGTGGAATTTAACACATTATACCCTGATCCAATTTTCTGCATTCCACTCCCCAGCCCTGACCAAGGGACTTAAAGACTTTTTTTTTTTTAATGGTTAAAAACAAGTTTTTAATGTTCATCAATTTTTATGAAGCCAACTTCGAATAATTCAACACTAGACGAACTTTCCAACCATATAGTCAATCGACCGGTTGCAGCCACAAGTGAATTGACAGTGATAGTGTCACTCGGCTGAGGCCCACATAAGGTTTTATAGGTTTAAACAATTCTAGGTGGCTGCACCTTAGACTTTAAGGGGAGTGGCGGCACCTGTAGGTCATTTTCAAAACACATGGGAAAAATTGAGTTTGAGCATCTTGCTTATGTCAGACATAGCCAAATTAGAAGAAAAGAAAATTGTTTAAAATTTCAAAGCATTGATCGCCTTGGTAATGCTGTCATCTTGGATTTTCAATATAGATAAATAATGATTCTTTAAAATGTGGATGGATCTCTTTGAAAATACATAAACAGGTTGTTTGAAACAAGATCTACAAAAGTATGCATTGTTTTTGTTATTTGAGGAACTTTTTTTTTTATAGACTTTTCAATGTTGCCTGAATCGGAAAGTGATAATTTGCTGATTTTTTTTTCATTCATCCAGTGTATCTTCAAATCTATAAAACACATCCTAATTTCCATGCATACTTTTGTATGATATTGTTACGACAAGCTGCATGCAAAATTTCAAGCAAAAATGTTAGAAAATAAATGTGTAGTTAGAATTTTAGTGAAAAAAGGAAGTGTATAGAGAAAATCGCATTCAAAGTTTTCGTAAGTGAAAGCTCAAAGCAAAACCAAACTTTCATGCTCCATTGACCTTAGAATGAACCTTCAAGATTTCTTAGGCATGGTTTAGCCTTTCACAATTTCACTCAGAGTCCAAATAGATGAAACCACTTCAAAATAAAACTTATACAAATCGCAAGCTACTACGAAGCATTTAGTAGACACCCCCTTGCCGAAGTAAACAGACCCAGGGTGCAAGTGTTGCAATCCCTGACCTTCTTCCAGCTAGTCAGAATCCTAGCTCGTGACAAGTACGCTGTGGTATTTTTATCTAGCCAATGAACAACGCGCGCGAGAGGGTAAAGATCAAGCTGATCACGCACAGGCGCATGTTCTGTGTGAAACGGGGTCAGACTATTGTATATACACTTGGTCTTGTCCAGGCTGTGGTCTCAATGTAGAGTGACCTGGGAGTGGGAATCTAGGCCAGACATGTAGGAAATGGAAGAGAAAGGTCAGTGCTAAATTTACCCATGTGAGATGCTTGTAATGAAAGCTGCAGTCCAATTTTTGCGAAATCGGTGTGTTTTTATGGATTGTTTTTTTACCCCCTGCTGTCTGATGGTCAGTTTTGACCATAGATACTTTTTTCATTTATAACTACAGCTAGATTTGTGAAGAAAAATGGACAAAATTTTTAAATAACAGAAAAACCCAGATTCGATTTTTTTATTGATTTTCCGATCTTTCAGGTGCCGCCCCTCCCCTTAAGGTTCTAAAATGCAGCTGTTGATGAACCGGTGAAAATGACGAAGCTATTAAGTTCCAGCCCATAATGACCCTAGTGCAGCCAGCTATCGTGACCATGGCCAGTCACAAGACCCCAATGCAGCCACATATAACAACATTGCAGAATTTTGCTGTTTAATAATTTTAATGCAAAGAAAACATAGGACAGTGTACAGTATTCAAAGATCAGTATTTGCAGAATCGAAACAAACAAAAGCTCTACAAGGATGAGCAGAAACACATGAAACTGTAACATGAACTTAGAATCCAAAGATGAGAGGAAAACTGAATGAGCAGCAGAATCAAATTAAAGATGCCATATGTGAAAAGGGTTCAAAAATATCCTACAGAGATCTCTTAGAAAGATCATATTAGCAATGCTTTCAAGTTCTTGAATTTCTTGGATCTGTGCTTCACAACCAAGCTGGTGTCCATGCATTCTACATTCCAGTAGATCATCTATCAGTTCTTCACACACATTAGAACAAAATGTATCATTGAGATCAAAACTGACAGACTGTTCCCATTAGTTCCATTACATTGTGTCAGTGTAATTATCAGTATATTGTTCATTTTCCTCATTTCTGCCGCCCTTTTGAACATAAGTGAGCATCTCTTTGTCTGTCTCATTTTCATGTTGTTCAAATTCCTCTAAGACATTGATATCATCTGCAGAGTCATCTTCCAGAACCACTTCCGTTTAATCAGCACGTGTCTTCATCTGACTGTTCAAGACAGGCTTTCTTCCTCTTTACTCTCTGCTTCAGCATTTCTCTTTTTTCCATCAGCAGCCTTTTCGTTTCTTGCGTTGACTGGTTTCCTCTGCTTGCTGCCGCTTGTGACTTTTACATTGCATTTTCTTTTCTTTTTTTTTTTTCTCTCTTTTGAGTCCATTTCGGAATATTTTTACTGTGTTTCAGTGTCCTTAAGGAGATAGAAAGACCAAATTCCATGAAAGATTTTGCCTGTATTTAGAAAAATGATAGATTGTAGCCTACTCTCCCAAATCTATCAGTAAAAGTCCTCCTTTGTTTAGATCTACACTGTGTATTTTCATTATCACGTACAAAAGAACTCTAGACCTGTCTCTAAATCTCTGCATTTGATTCGAGATCTAGAAAGATCTAAGCTTATTCCAGATCTGTAAACAACTCAGCTTGTTTGTGTTTTAAATGACTTTATTCAATAACACCTAATTTGGCTGCGCTCAGGCAGTGTAGTGAAAATCCCCAACCCCAGTGCAGCCATTGCCAACACTGCCTAACTAGAGCATAAAATGAGAATTATGGTGAAGCAAGCCTGGAATTGGCCTTTTCTGACAATGGTTTCCATTTCAAAGTGAGTTTAAGCAAAACCTAGAAGTGTAAGAGAGTGTCTAAAAAACCTTACTTGAAAACGTAACTCAAAAATGTAGTTCAGCAGTGATGAACCACTTCATTAACAATAGTGTGGTCCACGATGGTGGTATGGAAACAGGAATTGGAAGTTAGTTATGAAATACTTTGGAATACATAAGGGAGATTCCTCTGAAAAATCAAGGCTGTATGGCAAACTGTTTGTCAGCTATGGGTTTTAGCCATAGTGGGGAAGTGGCTGCAGGGAGGTAGATTGACTCGAATACATTTTTCTTTTTAAAAAAATTAAAGAATGGGGGGAGGGAATGTGTTTCATGTATTTTTCATTAGATCTAGATCTACATGTTGTCACAAATTTCATCACTACGGACTGTCAATGTCATCGGTGCTAGATCTAGATTTAGATCCTGAGCTGTCGCTTTCCTCAAACCCATTACTGTCTGGATCAATATCAATATTAGATTCACTGGCATCTGATTTATCATCAGAGAGCAGTGACTGCAAAAATTGGAAAGCCATCTTGTACTTAAAAAAATGTGTCGAACTTGCAGCTGTAGTTTAGCGTGTCAAAAGCTTCACAAGCAAGCTATCAACATCTCTTTTTTTTTTTTTTTTTTGTAAGAGGAAAGCAAATATATTCACTTCCTGTTACAAGTCTCACATGAAGTCTTGGCGGCAAAATTTGGTTGGTAGGAATTTACGTAAACACCTAATGCATCACTATGATGTGTCCTATTGCATCAGGGTGTTGGGACACAGATTTTACTTCACATCATGCCGCATCAGTTTGTAAATGAGTTAAGCTTAAATTGAATGGGCCTATTGCATTTCTTCTGTCCGTTTCATTCATAATTATTTTCCCTGAAGTGAACAACAGATGAATCAGATGATGTCATGAAGGCTTGCATTTTCTCTGTCATAGTTAATGAAGTTCACTTGCAGTTCAACTTGACTGAGAGAATAGACAAAATAACACACTTGTTGGCACATATTGAAAAAGCAGATGCACTTACATTTACCCATATGTTTTGTTTTGTTTAGATGCCTTAGACTGCTCCTCTTACCCACCTCGCCCTGTTGACGAGGTGAATATATGAAGATAATAAGAGAAGAAGCTTGTCCAATTAGCTGATGGGACAGACGTCCTTGCTATACAATGAAGACACTCAAGTAAAGGGACAGTTAATGAAATCAGCCAGTTTTCTTTCCTCTCAGAAATCTGCATTCAGTGTGCTGACAGTGACATGATAAAGATTTTTAGAAAAGAGGAGAAAATCTCTTCCTTATATTTTATGATTGGGATGGACATTGGTCTTTGTTGAGCTGCTTTTTGAGAGTAAGTCTACATCCCAACACTCCTCCATTCCACAGAAGAACCACATTTCATTGAGCGTGTAACTTTTAATTTCAGTGAACTGAGGCATAGAAAATAAACAGGAAAGTGGCAAAAGATAGCATAAAGATTGTTCAGTCAGTTTCAGTCTCACTGTACAGTCATCTTGAGCCTCTCTGAACATAGCTGCAGAACAGATTAAGCTCTGACTTTTCTTTTCCTCAGTACAATGTCTTTTGTTACTCCCTCAATGAATGATGACAGTTGACCATTGATTACTGGCTGCTTCTTTTTGGTGTCTTAGTTGAGCAAGTGAATTCCAAAGACAGGTGATGAAAAATACACTGGAATACGGATGAGTCAATGTCGGTGGTGCAGTAGAAATAAGATCGACTCATCCATAGTTCGACTCATCCGTATACTCCTAAAGACTACAAAACTAAAAATAGCCACTACTGATTTGAAGTGACCTATTGTTGGGCATTATAATGGTTCCCTTTACACATTTTTATCGGGCATCAAATTTGATCTCTTCCATTGCTTTCAGTGACATCTGTCTAGCTTTTGGTTGGATTTTATAACACATTATCGACACCCGCTGTCATTGGCTGTTTAAGTTTCACTGTCATGGAAACTTACAATTTCCACCACTCCCAACCTTGCTTCCTGAACATTCAACTCAACACAATCGCTGCACGTACTATGTGGCCCTGCAACACTCCTCTCCACCACTTCATGGTGTAAAACACTGTACATGTATTACACTCTATACTATAAGTACTATTACCAAGCCTCTTTCAAGGTGATAAACATTGCATGCAATATGAGTCTATCTGCGGGGAGGGTGCAGTACCTCACTGTCCTCATCTTAACCACAATGGCGTAGTGAAAGTTTAGTTAGGTCTAACTGGCCAAATCGCAAGCTATAAATAAGAAAGCGTAGGGGAGGGGGGTCATCTCCTTGCCACCCGCTAGTCGGGTGAGCAAATTTGCCGCGATGAGAAGAACAAAGGCCGGCTCCCAGGGGCCTGCTCGAGATACCGTCCACGTGTAAATCACGGTGCAGTCGGAGAATTCCCCATATCAAAGACGATCGCCAACACTGGATTTCCTACCCGCTTACTCAAATTGACACCACACTTTTGCAGCGAGGAGGGGGGTGTGTGGTGTGAGCTTGAAGCATCGGCGGCTAGACAGGGGAGATCGTGGATGAAGTGTGAAAACGAAGAGGAGACAATGGCTGGTCGGCCTCTGATCACATAATCTGAGGGAGAGTTTAGTCCTGTTTAATGAATCAGTTTGACAATTGTGGTTAACCTGTAGTCGTGCTATAGCGTGATGGGAGGAGCATAAATGTGTAGAGAAGAAGTGCCAGGATTAGTTACATTGACTTAACTCCCACCAGTTCAGTGATAGGGATTTCGATAGAATTCTATCGATGGACACACCCCCTTTTATGAGGCGGCAA
>JBCEWB010179374.1:0-10032 GCA_039654565.1 Peronia peronii
TCTATCTATCTATCTATCTATCTATCTATCTATCTATCTATCTATCTATCTATCTATATATATATATATATATCTATATATCTATCTATTCAATTCAAGTTTTATATATAGCATATTCTCAAATTCTCTTCTCCCAATTCTCCTCCTCCATAGTCATGTGGCCATTCCTCCCTACCCACATCACAGATCAGCAAGAAGTGTCTCTTTCTCCCTCTCATATTCTTTCTCCTTGTCTCTTTCTTTCCGCGCTCTTTCTTTCCAAACAACAGCACGTCCATCATTTGACTAAACAAAACCCATCAGGCTGAAACTTTATCTTCTCCACTCAAACGAACGCCTTTGCTAGCGAGACCGTTGCTCAAAAACAATCTCTGGTTTCAACTCCGTGCTTTTATCTCGTCCGGCTGTGGAAACCCGTGTATAGTCAGCCCACCTCCCTCTCTCCACGCCTTATCCAACATTAATGTATTTAAATCGCTGATACCAAATAGTCGTCCAAAAGACTCCCCAAGACCAGAGTTCCAGACCTAGCAACTGGGCGGATTGTTGATCCCATTACATGGGAATTTCCACCGTCCAGGTCAACAAAATCCCATCGTAAGCCTCTCGGTCGCCGGAAAAAAACAGAGTGGTTTCTCAGTATTGGACAACCTATTCAATCTGGAATTGAGGTCTCCGTAGTACTTGGTGGTCTCGGAATGGATGGGCTGACAATTTGATTATGGCATATAGAAAGACTATATTGATGTATTCCATATCTCAAAGTTATGAAAGGAGATGAAATATCACAGCCTTGAGAAAGGAAGAAAGAAAGAAAGAAAGAATGAAAGAAAGAGAAGGTGAGTGTAATAGTCGGAGAGGGAAGAAAGGGTCTTTTTAGAGACTGACACTGCTCGGGGTAAGAGAATCGGAGAGATTTGTTTATGCTATTGTCATGGAAACAGCAGCCATAATGAGGCGAGTAATGATGGAGAAAGTAATAACCTTCAAATTTACTGTAAAACTTGATATAAAACATCAATGGCAGCCGCTACGGCAAGTGTTAAATTTGAAAAATGCTACTTCTTAAGGAAACTTTGTTAGCACCTGCGGCTCACAGATGTCCACCATGTATTGATGACATAAGTAAGTGTGGCCTTTTATCCTGGTCACTGTCCAAAATAAACCTATCTGTTGTAGTTGTCTAAATGAACGTTATTACACTGTAAAAAAAAATCATCTAAAAAATTCACGGCAGAAGTTTAGCATCAAAAAATGCCAAAGAAGTGCTGTAAAATGATAACTTTTCAACATTCTGTCGTGGAAATTGTCATTATTTCATCATTCAGTGATTAATGAGGGGGTGTCTTTTCGTTTATGGTGATCTCCCTGAGAAATGTCTCTCTGCAAAGTATTTGTCTGGTCATATCCATTGAAAAAAAATCTAGACCGTTTGCCGTAATAGTTCGGTGGCTTTAGCGAAAAGTTCGAAAGAACGTAAATGTAAAGCAAGTAGCTGTAAATTCATAGCATTCCTTGAGCGTACAGCACGTAGCTGTAAATTCACAGCATTCCTTGAGCGTACAGTACGTAACTGTAAATTCACAGCATTCCGTGAGCGTACAGTACGTAGCTGTAAATTCACAGCATTTCTTGAGCGTACAGCACGTAACTGTAAATTCACAGCATTCCTTGAACGTACAGCACGTAGCTGTAAACTTACAGCATTCCGTCGTGAAAATTACAGACACTCGCTGCAGTTTAAATACATACGCCTTGCACATTGACTTGACACTGTCAACAAAACTATAACTGTGCTCAGCTGTCAGAGTTTGTTACATAATGTAAAGACATGCACCTCAATTATAGACAACTATAGCTATACAAGTTAAGCACTGTCTCTCCTACAAACACCGCCAGAAATCGCGCCAGGCAGGCAGGGGCGTATGCAGTCACAAAGAATAACAAACAAATGAGCAAACAAACAAAACAAAAACGCTGCACAAAGAGACATTCATCAGGAGAGCATTCATTTATCTCTCTGCTCTCTGTCACAACTAGAGGACGCACTGATTGTTTTTTGTCTAACTTTCGCACATTTCATCAGTACTGGCTGACGCCATCACAACCGCCCACTATGGTGATATGTCTCAGTACCTTTTGTTCTTACTTGTTATAGTTACCGAAACATAACATTGGGCACTGTTCCCTTTCTCCAGCTAACACACAATTTAATATTTAGTCATATGCCATTCGGCAGTTGTTCATGAGTTCATTTTCAGATGCCTGATTAAATCAAAATAGAAGATTGGCGCTGCTGCGAAAGAAATTAATGGCTTCATCACCAATCCTCGCGATTTCCGTGAAGCCACTTTAATACACCCGGAAATGCGCAGAAAAAGAGCGAGGCGAAAAATGATTGATTACTCAAGAAACATCCAAACAAGGGCTCAATATTTTTTCATCACTCGCAGGATATTTTTTGAAACATCTCCTGAAGTGGCGAGCTTTCAAGATGAAAACAATCCTACCATGGGCCAGTGTGGACTCAGGGCTGCTTGGTCGGGAAACAAAAAAATCTCCAGCGAGTTTGAAGGAAATCGAAAATCCTTCTAATATAAAGCGCCTGAAAATAAACCGAGAGCTTGAGTTCTCGAGTCTGGCCGGGTGGTCTGTGTGAAGGGGCCATAGACGGGAACGTTCGATTTTATCGTCACCCAAAGGAAAATGGGTCTTACTTGGAGACCGCTAAAATACTTTAAAACGCCGTGGGTTCTCTCCCCTAATTCATTGTGTCTAAAAGAGGAAGGGGAAATTAAAGCAAGGTTTTACACAGACCTTATAATGGCATTGATCTAAACTTGTTTGGTGGTCGGGGCTGTAACGGTGACCACGACAGATTATGTAGGGAGTAATGATCCATTTGTCCGTCTGCTGTCGGGGAGAATTTCCTCGTCGGTAACTGTCCACGTCGGTAAATGTCCACTTCGGTAACTGTCTCGGACGACAAGCGTCTATAATGGTAAACGTATTTGTCCCGGCATATTCTTGGAGATAACGGTGTTCACAGATGAAAGTCTCCAGCACTGGATGTCGTGCTGGTTGGGCATCTGCTGCGGTCAAGTTTTTCAGCAGTGTATATTTTCAGTCTGCGGTCGGCATAATAGTCATGAAAATCTGCGTAACTGGACAGCATTTCCGGGGATGCACATCTTCAACAGTGAATGTCTTCTTTCGTTGACCACCTTTGTCTGTGTGCTATTCCTTTGATGGCATCTTTGTAGCGTGATGACTTGAGAGCATCGGAGTCGGACAAAATAGTTTCAGAAACATTATAATTGTCTTAAGTGTTAGCATTAGTCATGAAGCACATTAGCAGGATGCAGCCTCAACCACGGTCATGCGAAGTAGACTTTGGTAACTGTTACAGGCAGTTATAATGAGTTACTGGGTTGTAACTGTCCCGCTATGCAGCACTGACAGGGACGGTTTGCCTCGAAAGTTATACATAAAAGGCAGTTTAAAAGCGTGATATTCCAATTCTACATATCAGCTTTGTAAAACTAGAAAGTCAGGCAATCGAGAAAACTGTCCGTGTTTTCGGATATATGTCGTCTCCAGATTTGAATCGAAAGTGTTTTGTAATATAATACTACTTTGGATCTTTAGAGTTAAAGCCAGGGTTCCGTTCAAATCACTCATACACAGCTTATCAATCCTTCTCCAAAGTCCATGACCGACTTTGTGCTGAACAGCGAAGCGGCTTAGTTTTTGTCATGATCACAGTCAAACCTTCAGTGCTCAAGCTTAAGAGTGAAACCAGTATCGGAAACATAGACATACAAACAGACTCACATACACACACATACAATGTATTGTATATCACGAACAGACATATTATACAGACATTCAAAATTCGAAACATAAATACACTCATTCGCACGATTACACAGTATCACTAGTTTACACTGCTGTATTCGGGAACAAACATACACTCACTCTCACGAGCCCACACACAATTTACACACCATCAATCCTTCATTCAGCCGTTCACCCATTCGTCACTCTGTCTGGAAGCCTCAGAGCACGACTGTGAGGAGAAATTCCAAAATGATAGATCACCTCTATTTTCACTGATTTTGGCAGCTCGGTAGTTATGAGTTTGACATCAGCCGAGTCTCACGGACAAAACTGTACAGATCCACTCAGACAACCGCGCGTTATTTCATGTCACTCAGGCGCGCATTTACCCGCATGCTCACCATCGAGCTGCCTATCAGAGTCTAGACTAGTTCAGACTTATAAATGTAAGACTCACTGGGTCAGACAGAGGGTCGGGTGCGCTGTCTGATGGATTTCTGTGGAGGGAGATTGACTGGGAATTACGGGCATAATTAGAAGTTGTTACTTCCTGGCTCGCTTTGATCTGAAAATGCATTAACACGGGGTTTCCATTGGTGAGCAAGACAGACTAACAAGTGAATGCAATGAAATGTAATGAAATATTAATCATACTCTACTATATTCAAACTACATTAGACTTTGTAGTGCAGTGTAAAATATTACCGCCATACTTCATTACACAGCTACTACAAAAACAAAATATTACAACAATCAAATGCTACAATATAATTCAGCATCATGTAGTTGAGCAGCATTTTACTACTCAGCCCCGTTAAATTTAGTGCTGACGAATGAAACCGGGATTATCTATTACTATTTGTTATGCATATGAACCATTGAACTATTGACTGACTGACTGATTGACTGACTGACTAACTGACTGAGGACTGACTGATCGACTGATTAACTGACTGACTGATGACTGACAGAATGACTAATTAACTAACTGACTGACTCACTCACTCACTGACTGTACACATGTTCAATATTTGCCGTGACAAAGGTCGAAGATGTGACATCTGTCTCACAGCCAGTCAAAATGAGATGTATGTCGGTTTTTTACCATATGGGGTTTTTGGTTTCACGTGAAAGCTTATTTCATACCTTTCAGGTGGTGAAAAAAAGTTTCGAGTTAGCTTTATTCTAGCCAGAGATATTGCAGTTTAAAGAGACAAGGAAGGACCCCCAGCAATGACCGAAATTCAGAGAAAATTGAGTTTAAACGAACGGTCGAACGCATAAATCTACATGCTTACCTCACAAAAACTCGTTTTTAATAAAGAAATATTTATAAATCGAGGGTAAGACCGATACTGTCTTGTTTAGAAATGAATGCACTTTCAATTTCTGGAATAAAAAAAAAGAATCGATGTCTGAGCCCTCTCATCATATTCAAAGCCCGATTTCCCATTCTAGGCCAGCGACTTATGTCTCATTTCGACTGGCCGAGAGACATTTGTAGAGCCAACTCCCCAAAAACTGACATACACTGACACGGGCAATTATTACATTGACTATTTAACAATTATCAATGCAAAATTATGGCTTTGATTTTACAGAAATTTTTGAATTACAAAACAGAGACACAAACCGGCAACCAGTGCAATACATAAATAGACAATAAAAATGTAGAAATAAATAATTATATTGAAATTGAAGATGACAACAAGGCGCCAAATTTTCAAAACTTGTTTCGTTTCCTCTTGGACGACAAAGATCACAGGTACAATATTGTGGCTAACATGCACAACTGCTAAGGTGATAAATACCCAAAGTGTTTCTTTAACTGTCTCGCAGCCAGTCAAAATGAGATGTATGTCGATTTTTCACTATATGGAGTTTTTGATATCATGTGAAAGCTCATTTCATACCCTTTCAGATAGTGAAAAAAAGTTTTGAGCCAGTTTTATTCTAGCCAGAGATATTGCAGTTTAAAGAGACAAGGAGGGACCCCCAGCAATGAACGAAATTCCGAGAAAATCGAGTTTAAATGAACGGTCGAGCGCATAAATCTACATGCCTACCTCACAAAAACCTGACTTTAACGAAGAAATATTTATAAATTGAGGGTAAGACCGATACTGTCTTGTTCAGAAATGAATGTACTTTCGATTTCTACAATAAAAAAAATTCGATGTCTGACCCCCCTCATCACATTCAAAGCCCGATTTC
This sequence comes from Peronia peronii, assembly GCA_039654565.1. NCBI lineage: Eukaryota > Metazoa > Mollusca > Gastropoda > Systellommatophora > Onchidiidae > Peronia > Peronia peronii. Next base: position 6,055 of record JBCEWB010179374.1, read on the forward strand.
TCAGTTCTAGCCCAGCGTCTTACGTCTCATTTCGACTGGCCGCGAGACGACTCACGATTGACATGATCTACTGCTCAATAGGTCAGCAACTTTCTCGCCAACGAATGTGTTAACAATTCGGATCACTGCCATGTCCTACACATTGTCTGACGTAATAACTAAGTGATAGCAACAATTCCATCGATCTTCAAGGAGTCAAAACTACGCCAGATCAGAACTTAGCAGCCAAATTTAATTTTCTAAAATCTCCTATTTCTTACATTTTCTATGGGTGATTTCTTCTCTTTCATCTATTGTGATATCTTTAACATCGGACATGATAATGATTGACTAAACAACCTGACACTGGCGATGTTGTTTTCAGTGATTACAGAACGTAAAAACAAGTCACAGATCCACACAGACAACATCCTGGGCTGCCGAAACAAATATCCATAGCCAAATTTGGATTGTCTTTACACAATGGCCGTGTATTGACAGTAAACAAAAAAATCACACAAAAAATCGAAGTGCTGAGAATAATTTTCTCCCCTTATCACGGAAGAATGAAGAGCGGTGGATGAATTGTCATCTCTAGTGTCGAGCTTGAGATTAGCTCTAATGTACTTGACAAGACGCCATTTTCACATAATTTAGTTATTTTCTGCATTTTTTTTTTTAATGTGGGGCTCAGGCATATGAAAAGACAAACCCATGAATCACTCTATTTTCTAAAAAATTGCTGTTTGTTCTCTGTGAATAACGAGAGATGGCAAAATTGAAATGCTGTAATTTCCCGAAATAGATCTAGATTTTAGAGAATAGGTGTACTAGCGAAGAACGGTAGAGATGGCGTTGGGTTGTTCCATAAAAACTGCGTCATTGATTTCAGATTTTTCTGGGGGAAGAGAGCAGGGAGAGAGACAACATAAACTAGAAAATTTCTCAAACGTACCCAAGGCAGCCTCGGAGTCACAGCCGTTCCCATTTGCATAAATTCTAAGGCCTGAGATCCGACATCCAATAGATTTTGCATTTCTGTGGCTGCCAAGCGCGCGGGTGGAGAGCACTTGCCACAGGTTTATCTGTGAGCGGGCTAGGCCTGAGCGTCACGTGTCCAATCAGGGTGAGATTTAATGACGCATGATGGGGCATCCGAATGGCTTTGATCTCTATCGGACCGCGTCTGGATTTCCGTTGCAGGCAGATCCCAAACAATCGTAGAGGCTTTTCACTTCCGGGAGATTCTTTCTTTTTAAGGATTCTCAGCCTCTGTTTCGATAAGTATTAACCAGTTTAAAAATAGATCGAAGTGTGGAAGTTTATTGATTTTTCGTTCTTTTTTCTTTTTTTTTTTTAATCTTTCGGCGCGCAGCTCAGTAGAACTGTATCGGCGGCTGTTCTAGATCCGCTGTTAGAGCTAATTAAATGCACAAGTGGTACATTTTGAGCATGCGCAAAGAGATTAATAATAATAAAAAAAAATGCCTTTTACGAACCCAGAAATGGTATTGTTAACATTTCATTGAGTTAAAAAAAAGCGAGACCTCCATGATTTACTGATGGGACACGTAAAATAAAAGTACGGATTATGTCTACCTATTTTTTTTTTCCCCAAAAGCCGTAATTATATTTATAAAGTGCATTGAGCATCTGCATAAATAAAATGATTTATAATATAAAAATACAAATTTCAATGTCCTGCATTGTTGACATAGATAAACAATAATGTAAGGGTTCAGAGCTGCGTACTCCTAAAATAGCCTACGGGATTGTCAAACGACAAAATGTGGTGTAATATCAAAGTCGTGAATAATTCTTTCTGTAACGCTGTCCAAAAGTCCTGCATTTAGATGCTAATCGATAATGAAGATATGGGGGATATCATTTGCGTCTACAGACAGAAGGTCAGCCGGGCTATTGCGCATGCGTATGACGTCAAACCGTACGAACTATAGGGTTCGGGTTAGGATTAGCGTTAGGGTTAGGATTAGGGTATATATAATAATAATAACTTATTTAGATCGATCTAAATCTGGATCTTTGTATAAAAAACAAAACAAAAACAAATATGTCATGTTTGACCCGGTTTCCCATGTAAACACAGCTGACTGCCGTTTCCGCACATGCGCATTAGGCCGGCTGACCTTCTGTCTGTAGACGATGTGGGGATATATTATTACTCCTAAAGTTAAGGATGAGAAGAAGGTATCCATAAACTGAGAATATTATCTATTTCCTCAGAGTAAAATCAAGTGAGAGTGCACATCCCTACAGGCAGAAACATCGCTACTGAAAAAAAAAAACAAAAAAAAAAAACCATGATTATTTTTTACTGACAATAGCAAGAGAGGGCGCTGATCTATTTCTACTTGAGGCAAAACTAAGAGAATACAGAAAAGAGAGAACTGCATTTTTATACAAGATGATAAAGGTAAAAGGAAAAAAAAATCCCTTTTTTCTTTGAGATACAGTCTGAGGGGCATCTTCTGTCTGAAAAGGGCCCTTCCACATGTTCAAGCCAGCAGCTGCTATTTAATTACACTGATTAAAAAAGAAAAAAACAAGAAATGGAAAACACAAGTTCTCATGATTCCTATACATCTGTTCCTCCCAAGCATGCAGGCCAATGGAAAAAGTGCAAGATCTCAAAACGTCTGGGACATGATTCTTTTAGCCATTTTTCTGGATCAGTTTCCCTTTAGAAAGATCTATTTCAATCAAAGGGAAGGCAACAGCGAGCACCAGACTGGAAACGTTTCCTCTTAAATCATCAGGTGGTTCTTTCTGTGTTTCCTTTAATGTTCTTGTTCCTTTGACCACAGGTTCTGTTTTATTCTCTCCATCCATATGTTCACCTATCCACTCAGCCATGTATCTGCCCATTCATTTATCTGTTCATTAATTTATCCATATATACATCTATCCATCCAACATCTGTTCATGAATCTATCCGTCCATCTATCCATCCATTCATTCATCCATCCATCCATTGATCTATTCATTCATCCATCCATCCATCCATCTATCCATCATCCATCCATCCAAACATTCATCCATCCTTTCACCCATACATCCATCCATCCATCCGTCCGTCCATCCAAGCCTGTCCATTATTCATACCGTGATCTGTCGTTACATTGATTCAATATTTTTTCAGGGTGGCAGCATCTCGCTATAACCCGTCCCACGAGCACAAAAGTTACACTAGATTATTCGGCTTTTATTCTAGCATACTAGACATGTGTGTATGTGCGAGTGTGTGTGCCTATGTGTGTGTGTGTCAGTCTGTATGGGTGTATGTGTGTGTGAAAGTGAGTGTGTGGTGTGTACGTCTGTGAGTGTATATGTGTATGTATTAGTGTAAGTGTTGTTGCGGTTTAAAGTTAAGTTTTTTTAGGCCTTTCAATCTTTCTGATTAAGACTATCTCGGTCATTTTCTTGTAAGCAGGTCGGGCCACGGCAGAGATTGTCATCATCTCCATGTCAGCATCACAAAGATGTCCTGGGGAGCAACTTAAAAGGAGCGCCAAAAGATAAAAAAAAAAATGGGCTCAAGGCCTTTATTGTTTTACTATTAAAGTTTCCGTCCGCCTTCCCCTAGATGAGAGCATGGAAACAAAAAACTTGATTGAAATTACAAATAGGAATAATAATATTGTATTTTTAATAGCACCTGCCCATGTGGAGCGGCGGGAGGAGAATGGCTTTCCTCCCCGCCGCGGCGTACTTCATGGCTTAGGCACCCACACATTCATTCCCAACTATCGTCTGGCAAATGTGTGTTGTGTATATGTTTTGTTGTTGCTGTAAGCCGTCGGTCTTTATCAATTTTAGTTTTTGATTTTTATTGTTCCAATCACGCAGAGCATGTGCTCCAAGCGAGAGGTTATCCCATGTTTATCACAACAGCGTATTTGTACTCGAGAGATGGGGACACAGACGAAGCTAAGTAGTCTTTCGTTGTCCTCTGCCGACCGAGATACGCGAGGTGATAGA